>CAUYRB010013983.1:0-80805 GCA_963574695.1 Propithecus perrieri | reverse complement strand
TATCAAAATTTGGTATACGTTTTCTCTACTTTTGCGTGTCTTTCTCTCACTCCTTCCCAGGCTCCTCAAGGCAGAGAGGAGCCTGTTATAAATCTTAGAGAATGAGTTGAATTCCTTATAACGGATGTTTCCAATATGTCAATCCTTCGGGTAGTGCGCAGTGCCCTCCGTGTGTATACAAATACCTGTCCCCTCCTCCCCCCTCCTCCCGCTGCCCTCCCTCTTCCCCAGCATCCAATAGATGGTGTTCTGATATGTGCATTTATGTGTTGATTAGTTAATACCAATTTGATGGTGAGTACAAATGGATCCCGTTCTTCTGCTCTTGTGGTGCCCCACTTTGGATAATGGGCTTAAGTTTAATCCAGGAAAGTGTAAGTGGTGCTAGGGGGAGGGCGGCGGGAGGAGGGGGGAGAAGGGAGGAGGGGACGGGTATTTGTATACACAAGGAGTGCAATGCGCACTACCCGAAGGATGGACATATTTGAAACACGGACTTGGCGGGGGGGAACCAAGGGCAACACATGTAACCTAAACATCTGTACCCCATAATATGCTGAAATAAAAAAAAATAAAATAAAAAAACGAGAAAAAATATGTATAAATGTAACATGGGGATATCAAAAAATGAAGTTATAAAGAGGGCTGTTGACTACAGTGAGACAAGACAAGAAAGCAAGACTTGGATCTCTAACTCGATCTTCCAGCTAGCAGACAGGCTAGATCTGGGAGTAGGATAGCACAGTCTACCTCAGGTTATGAATGGCCAAACAAACAGAGCATGCATGGTACTCACGGGGTGTGAGGACGAATTAGAGATGCAAGACAAACAACATAACTGGCACTAGGATTCTCTTCTGTGGCTACAGATGTCTTAATAAATAAGCATAGCAGGAAACCAGGTGCCAATCGTGCACAGTGATCTACAATGGCATTGAGTTAAGGGTGGCAGGATCTGTCAGTAAGTGGTCAGTCCCAGTTTTTGCACTAGCAACAAAATTTTAAGAGATCCTTCAAAAAGTAAATGACAAAATAGGGCCTCAGTCATAACCTGGGGATTGGACAGTAACCTGCTTATCAAGACACGCTAATGATAGAGATCCAGTTATCAAAATCAGGTATAATGTGAAGATAAAAATCTCAAGTGTGCAGCTGCAGTCCAATGACCAGATCTTTAGGAGAAGCACAGGATGTTAGTCTCCACCTTCTCACAGTAATGTCTGGTACTTTCAAAACAGACACCTGAGAGTAAATCTTGACTATACAGCTCGCTGGCTACATATCATTGAGCAAGTGCTTAATTTCTCTGTATTTGTTTTCTTATTCGTAAAATGAGAATTATAAAGGTAACGAGGTTGTTATGAGGATTAAATGGGATTATGTATATAAAGCATTAGGACGGAATGTGACATTTTGAAAACAATCATTGAATGGTTTCTTTTGTTGTTATTTCTCTTGTTACTATCATTAAAAACTTAATTTTGGTAAAAAGGAAGAGTATGTAACTGACTGGTGGATGGCCTCGGGGAGAATGACATTGATTAGCAAAGAAAATAGATTTAGTGAAACCAGGCTCCAACTAAAAACCAGTCTCCAGAAAGCGAGCAAAGTTGAGCTGTGACCACAGTGAGAGCTTAGATAAGAAAGTAAGTGGGTAAGCTCTTCGTCTGAAACAACATGTTAGTGCCAACCAAATAATTAGTCATTTCAAACTGGTACTAATTGATCAACACTAAGGTGCTTACATGGTGGTAATACTCATTGGGTGCTAGTCAGGTAGGGGGGGTGGGGGCTGGAGCAGGTGGGGTGAGTAAACCCACAGATAATGGAGACGGGGTGCACTATATGGGGGAAGAGCACACTTGTGGCCCTGGCTTGAGCGAGGCAAATGCATTTTATGCAATCAAAATGTTTGTACCCCCATAATATCCTGGATAAAATAATAATAATAATTAGTCATTTCTGATCTTAAGCACTAACCCAGTAGACACAAATACATTTAACTCTTCAGATCTGCTCTAAAGGAAAGGCATTCAGATTTAACATAATCTCAGGATTTCTGACTCACATGAAATGACCAATTGTGTCTGAACATGGATAGATACAGCCTACAATGCCAGGAAATACAGTGGGGTAAATTAAAAGATTAATCTGGCATAACAACTCCAGGCAAGGGTGCAAAGTATGAAAATAAGTTCTGCCTTTTGCAATAATCTAATAAAAATATCATGATCACAGCTATACTCTACAAGATAAAACCCTGTCTTTGCTTCTCAGCAGCTCCGCGATGTAGGGCAAGTTATACGAGCTCTCTGAGCCTCAGTGTGTTCATTGTAAAATGGACCTAATAAAGTTACCTATATCACAGGTTTATTGTGAGGACTAAATGGGTTAATATAAGTAAAGTACTTAGAACAGGATCCAGCACATAGCAAATTCTAGGTAATGATAACTCACACATTGTTGGCACCAGAACAGGGACATAGACCAACGGAACAAAACTGAGAACCCAGATATAAAACCATCCTCATATAGCCATCTAATATTTGACAAAGCAGACAAAAACATACACTGGGTAAAAGAATCCTTATTCAATAAATGGTGCTGGGAAAACTGGATAGCCACATGTAGAAGACTGAACCAAGATCCACACCATTCACCTCTCACAAAAATCAACTCATGGTAGATAACAGACTTAAACCTAAGGTGTGAAACTATAAGTATTCTAGAAGAAAATGTTGGAAAAACTCTTTTAGACATTGGCCTAGTCAAAGAATTTATGAAGACAACCCCAAAGGCAATCATAGCAACAACAAAAATCAATAAACAGGACCTTATCAAATTAAAAACCTTCTGCACAGCCAAAGAAACCATCACACAAGCAAACAGACAACCTACAGAATGGGAAAAAATATTCTCATGTTACACATCTGATAAAGGACTGATAGCTAGAATCTATTTAGAACTCAGGAAAATCACCAAGAAAAAATCAAACAACCCTATCAAAAAGTGGGCAAAGGACATGAACAGAAATTTTTCAAAAGTAGATAGACGAATGGCCAACGAACATATGAAAAAATGCTCAACATCTCTAATCATCAGGGAAATGCAAATCAAAACCACAATGGGATATCACTTATCTCCAGTGAGAATGGCCTTTATCAAAAAGTCTCAAAACAATAAATATTGGCGTGCATGCAGAGAGATAGGAACACTCATACACTGCTGATGGGACTGCAAACTAGTGCAACTTCTGTGGAAAGCAATATGGAGACACCTCAAAGAGATACAAGTAGATCTACCATTTGATCCAGCAATCCCATTACTGGGCATCTACCCAAAAGAACAAAAGACATTCTATAAAAAAGACATCTGCACCCAAATGTTTATAGCAGCACAACTCACAATTGCAAAGATGTGGATACATTGTTTCTCAAGAATGATTATTGCCTGTGACATTGATTTCTCTACTTTTGAAATTCCAAGACTGATAAAATTCCCCCAAAACATATTTGCTAACCAATATAAGTTTGATAAATTTTTATTTTTTCAAACAAGGATTTTTAAAAATGAATTATAATTTTATATCAGTGTCATTCATAGAATAAGGACATTTTATTTGCAAAATGTTAAGAACCTAAATCAAAGTAAGAACAGACATTATCTCTAAATAAAGACTGTTCTTTAAACAGACCAAATTTAGCACATGGAAAACTCTATAGTGTAATGTTTATGTTTTCATTTCCTAATTTTATCTCAGACCCTTGAATCCTCCATCATAATCCACTTTATTTGGCACAACTCTGCTGGTCCTCTTGGCATTACAAGTGATTTCTAAAATTATACTGGAAAGTTTCAAACATAAATTTTCATGTTAAATTAATAGGCAACTCTGGGGGAAACAAAGCAAACACGATGAGCAGGGTCAAACCTTCAGCATAAAATGTTGAAGGGCTCCAGTGATAAAATCAGGAAGTTGGGGATCAGGTAAGTTAATAAAAATTATATATCATTCACTGAAAAGTGGCTAGATTTTGGAAGTCATTATGCTTGTAAGCACTGAACAATTTCTGCTGCAAACAGAAATGGAAGCAAGTGTGTGGAAAATCAAACTCTAGATATTCTGTGATAAATAACAGATGTGGAGCTATTTAGGTGAAATGCATAGAACAGATTCAATGGTGAAGCAGATGCAGATGTATTTTGGACGTATGTACTTAGGCATTTAGAATAAGAACAGGGTAGGAGAGCAGTTTAAAAAACGCATACATGTTTGCTATGATGTTTAACTGTACCACTAGGAATCAGGGTCTTCAGGGGACACATACAAGATGCCTCTTTTTGTATCCTATAACTAAAATGGAAGTATCCCAAGGATGGCTTTGAATTGTTTATGTCATGGCACTGCCTTGTGAGCAAAGTGCTCCAAACACTGTCACCACAGTTAAATAGAGATTATGAGTTACAGAAGAGAACATTAGAAGCTGCAACAATGAACTGCAAGTGATAAAGTAATCAACTCAGCCAAAACTTTGCATTGCAGAGACCACTTTTTTCCTCAAATTCTATTAAAACATGATTACAAATGTTTTATAAGGTATCCTTTCACATTACTACATACTGACAATACAGGCTTAAGATGGAATTCCCTAATCTCAATAACTACTAATACATTTATAGCCTTCAACAATAAAAAGCAAAATAATTTCTTGAATTTTCAATGTTTGAATACTATATGAGAATGTCAATAAAGTATGATGTTTATTATTTCCACTTCAATTAAATATGAAGAAATTAATATTTGCTTTGATGTTTCTTCAAAAATATTTAAGAGTAGGTCAGGAAGGACATGAGGTGGCCAAGATTCACAGTTAAATCTGTGAAGCAACAATTGATTTATTCATTCAACAAGACTTCATTATTATCTACCAGACATGACATAAATCATTCTTGTGGTAGAGCTGGTGACACATCAGAAATCAAACCACAATTCCTTCCCTGAAAGATCTCTTAGTTTATGATATTTCATGGGAAAAAAATGCCAAGTCATTTATCATCATCAACACAATGATTGAGCCATGATTAGGGTGTTTCAGGAGTAGAGTAGGAGATACCCAAAACAGACTGTGTGGGTGGACAATTACCAGGTACTCCTGGAAAAGAATGCTCTTTGGTAGCAGTAACAGTGTGGCAGAGGAGGAAATGTGTAACTTGCCACAGCTAGAAGATATGGCACATGCAAAGGTACAGTAGGAAGAATAAGTGGTATTTTCAAGATACACTAATATTTCGGTGTGTGGGTGAGTAGGGTGAGTGCAGAGTGGAGGCAAGAGATGAGAAGAGATGATTACTAGGCATGCATAAGATTCTAAAGAGCTAAGGACTTTTACATTTGCTCCTAGAGTGATAGGTAGACGCTTGCCATGCCCCTAGTATTCACCTGAGCATTAGGGTGTAAGGTGCAAAACACTTTTCAAAAGAAAATGAGAAAGATTTTATTTTATCAATGGCAGCTTTGGTAAGAAAGTTGCATTTAGGGAATAGATATATAAGCTTAGGGTAAAGATGGGCCCTAGAAAATATGGACCCTATGAGAGAAGGTAGTCAATAAGGCGTTCCTTGGTGGTTTTACTTTTTATTTGTATATATTCATGAAATACGAGTGCAAGTTTGCTACATTGATATATTGCATTGTGGTGAAGTCAGGGCCTTCAGTGGAGCAATGCACATTGTACTCACCAAGCAACCTCCCATCATCCAACCCCCTCCCACCCTCATCCTTGTGTCCAATTTAGCCCAGGGACTTATATAGATAGAGACCCCTAATATAGATTGCTTGTGTACTGTGTTAGGATGCCATATATCGCACTCTGATAACTCAAAAATCCTCAGTAAAAGCTCAGAGACATATATTTCTTTGTTGGAATGGTATTTACAGGCAGTAAAGTGAATAAAAGAAAAATAAACTACTACAGTGTATGAATAGAAATTCTTCAAATGTAGGAATTCAAAACCAGGTATTATAACAAAAACATAAGTCTTGAGAACCCTTTTTAATAGAAATATTCATGGGGAGAGAGTAGTGCTGAGTTCTTCACATTTGTAAGATGGTAGCTTGTGTCTATTTCAAAGATAACTAAGATAAAGATAACTCCAAATTAATTGAGGATTGGGGGCAGCAGGTGTCTGACCCTTGAGCCATACCATAATAAACTGCATCACCATAGGAAGCTTAAATGTGCTTCTGAGCCATTCAAGTAGAAAGAGGTTAAAGACTCTGGAGGCTTGTGCAGAATTCTGTGTAGGGAGAGAGGATGTTAAATAAAGAAGGGGCATGAAAAATCCAAAAGGCTAGTTAAAACAGAAGCTGGGACAAGGTAATGGTCAACATTCTAAAGGTAATAAAAAGATGATTTTTCTCCATACCTCAAACAGAATTTACCTGTCTTAAAACTAAATAAATGTTTCTTCCATTTATTGAAAAGGACAAGAGGAAAATAAGTTCTGGAACATATCTCTGCAGTTGGAGACTGGGGACATATGGAGGCAGCACTCAAAACTGCGCCTGCACAGGGACCCTGGTTCTGTGCACAGGAGTGTCTCTCCTTTCTGCTGGACCCTGAGAGCTACCCCAAAACAAAAACTGTTATAAACGGACATTTTGATTTTGCACCTACTGAAATATTTACCCTCAGCTGTGACTCAACAATTAGACAGCTGTCTCCCATAGAAAAAAACTTGGATAAGTGGGGCAAACACACACACGACAAAGATATATATAGAAAAAACAATGAAATTCATTAAATATATCACATAGTATGACAAAGAATGTGAGAGATATGAAGGTGAAGATGGTGCATCTCCTGCTTATAAACTTCATATTATCAGGCAAAATAACACACATGCACACAGAGTAAAATACAGGAAGTATTGACTCTTTAGGAGAAGCACATAGGCATCCAAACTGGGAGAAAACACTAACAGGTACAAAAATCAGGGAAGACTTCATGGAGGCAACATTTAAGAATGATTATTGCTTTATGTTAGCCCAGAAATAGGATCTTATGTAAATAGTTTATTTGAGTAGTGATCCCATGAAGCCCTAGTTGGGCTGGTGGGAAGTAAGACAGGGAGGGGAAGGAAATCAATAAACTTGACTTAAAGAGCAGATTGACACTTGAAAAAGGGGAGCAGTACAGCTGGAGATCTCTGCTGGATGGCAAAAAACACAACCCAGAATTGTACAACCATAAGGGCAAGGAAACCAGGGTAGTTTTTCCTCCAACTCCTCTCTGACATTGGCTGAGCATTGTTTCTATGGCCTTAACTTCCAAAAGCTTCCAGCATGCCAGTACACTGGGCACAGCCACATAATCGGCAACAGCAATAAAAATTAGCTTAAGCCTAAGGAAACTGGAGGGAGAATCTGTAGAAAAGAGGGAACATTACAAACAAATGCACATAGATGAGAAGGCTCAGGGGAAACCAAGAGCCATATTCAAAGTAGTTGTGAAGTCTGAAGGACATGGAAAGAAGTCAGGGTGAAATAGGATTGGAAAATGATCACCTAGAGAACTAGGTTTAAAAGTTCAAATTTTTTTCCTGTAGGCAATTAGGACCAAAAGATAATTTTGAGCAGTAAAGTGATGTAAACAAAACAAATATTCATAAAAATCAGATTGGTGAGCAGGTAGAGAATGTAAAAAAAAAAAAAAAAAAAAAGGAAAAACAGGACTGATTGGGACACCTGTTTGAAGGCTATTGAAAATATCCTGGAGAGTAGTTTTGAAGATTTAAACTGGGAAAAAGTCAGAAGAAATGAAGAGAAGGAGAAAAAAGGAGAAGTATTATAGAGGGAGACTTTCTAGGATGCTTTATGTTTTGATGTAGAACATAAGCCAAAGGAAATGAGCATTATGTGGGGCCATCCTCCAGGAGCAAGATGTGGATCTTGCATGCTGAATGGAGGTAAATAACAAAGGGATGGTGGGTTCTGTTTTGGTCTTCTGTGTTTGCAATGCCAGGTGGACCTTCAGACAATGAAAATGTGAGATTGATCATGCTAAACCTATTAAAGGAGATGAGCTTATCAGCTGAGGGACAGTGGTAAGTACAAGAGGCACTTTTAGCAAGTAGGCTATGTGCGAGTGCCATTGAGGAGAAATAAAAAGTATATGCATGAGATCTGATAAACCAAATGTCCCTAGTTAAAGGCAAGGGACCACGTTGGGCAGTGCTGAGAGATGAAGCACTATTTCTTGGGTATACTGCCTTTCTACCAGAAGATGCTGACAGGAAACTGAAAAGGGAAATTAACGTTCCCATTCTTTGCACACATTGGCATTTACAAACAGTAGATGATCGATTCGTACTGCTTGACTGGTAGTGGAGGAGCAAGAAGAAAAGGACAAAAGGTATAGAAGAGAGAAAAAAAAGAAAACTATAAAAAAATATAAAAGACAAGGAGAAGAACAGTATCCAGAGTAAATTCTCCCCTCCAGGCATGCAAAAGGAAGGGCACAGAGTTGCTAATGCCCTTCTGGCAGAAAAGGAGCAAGGCTCATTATTTTAGTCTTTCTAAAGTTGCTCCCAGCTTCCCTGTGCTGCTTCTGTAGCGGCACTAGACTTGCTTAGATAGCAAACATGTCAGAAGGTTTGTTAATTTTTTTTGAAAGATTGCCCTAGGCCCTCTCCTTCACAGAGTAAGATTAACAGCACCCTGAATGTGCCTACTCAGTGGGAATGCATCTCTAATCCAGCCCAGACTTCTGAGTGTCCCAGGCCTCATTTAACCACTTTGTTTCCTACAGAAGCAGAGAAAAGGTCAAGGGACTGGAGGTAGATGTCTCAATGTCAGGGAGTGAAAGAAGGATCTTCAGTTCCTGAAGATCTGCAGCATTGATGAGTTAGATTTCTTAATCACGCTTTGAATTTATTAACTGGAAACATTTTGTTGTGAGGCCAGTGATAATAGAACTCCCTATCTGACACAATCGTAATGGTCAGGAACTTTACAAACCCAGTCTCGAATAATATTCACAAATTCTACATGAAAGACATTATTATCTTTGTTTTACAAATATGAGAATCAATGCAATTTACTTGCCCAAAGTCACAAGGCTAATAGTCTAAGGTGGGTTTAAACTCAGATCTACCTGACTCTGAACACCATATTTTTTGCACCCTCACAAATGCATCTCGAACTTTGGACTATAGTAACAACAACTGTCATGATACAATAAGGGAGTTGAACTTGATGAACACTCCGAATGAGTCTATAATTTCCTTATTGTTTAAAAGACCGTATTTCTAAGATTCTGTGATCTTGGGAGCTTTCTCAAACATTCATTCATAGAGAGATTCTAAAGCAATTGACTAGCTTAGAAAAAAAGGAGGCTAAGAAGGTTTGTAAGTTTGCAAGTTAAGAAATGAGAAAGGACATGTTTCTCTTGAGCTTCCCAAGTCTTAAGAATGCTCATTTCTGGCTCCTGTAGTTTCTATTTATAATGTCCCTACCTTTCTTCCCTCATGTTCAGGAGAAAGTAGCAGGAACACAATAAATATTAGATTATTGATATATCTTTTTTGTAAATTATCTAGCCTGTCTGGTCTAATTGCAGTCTTAAATGTGTTTTAGATTCATGGATGTCTTTTCTTCATCAAATAGAAATGAGCTATCTAGTTTACAATAGGGATAATTAGCTTCATTTTTAACACATCTTAAATAATTAATAGACTGTATATGTGCAATGTTGATATTAATATAAAATGTTTTAACCTTCACTTTCCTCTCCTCAAAATTCATACTATATTTCAATTTATTTTGTTCTGTACACTATTATTAAGTTCACTAAACACCACAAAGCTAATTTTATGTGATTTTTATGGAATTTTTCCAGGAATAAATTGCATTTTTGAAATAAGAAAAGATCACTGCAAGCTAGCAGGTACTCTGGTTAAAATGCAAAACATCTAAATGCATGTAGAAACATTTGTAATTTTTCTTTAGCCAGAAAGAAGAGTTCTTGTACTACTACAAATTATTTCCACTGATTTTCCTTATCTACGTGACATTTTAAGAAGTCCATATCAGAATAAGCACGGAAGTCAGTCTCAGAATAACTTGAAGACAGTCTTGAGTTAATGACAATTGGACATAGTTCTAAGATATTCCACATTCACCCTTTTTACTGTGGATGTGGTGAAGACTTTATGAATAATACATTGCATGTTAAAAGAGAGAGGAAAAATGGAAATTCAGTGGGATTCAGTCTGTATTTATATCTTTTTTATCCAAATTAAGTAAGGTATTATACATTATGACTATGAATGGTAGAGATTGTGGGAAAGCCAAGTATATGCTCTCATTTAACTTCATAACAGCTCTTAACTACTCAGGAGATTAAATATTTTTCTAAGCTTTTTAGTTTTCCTCTTTTGGTTCTGTAACCAATATTTACAGAATTGTTTTACCTATTAGAAGACAGGCTGACAGGCCAGACGAAGAGAAGTTTTAAAGCTTATGCTGCTTCATTTCAGTATATTTTCTAGGCAGATTTCTAAACTTCTTGAGTAAAGACTAAATTAAAGTCTGTGAGTACTTAAAGGATTATTTGGGAGTTGAATGAATCACATTATTCCTGTCACACATCAGTAGGTAGCACAGAAGGTCAGCTTTACTGATTTAAGGGACTTGTTTATTTGAGAATCTTGATTTCCTAAAAATTCTTTGATAATCTGATAATTTACTGAAAACATGTTAAAGTATTTGCACTTTATGTTCCAACATTCATTTCTACTCACATGTAGTGGCAGTAATTTAAAAATGTCATTAATATAGAGCCTTGAATTTGCATAATACCCTTCTGTTTTCACATCAGTTTTCAAAATTAGGTGATAGCTTCCAGACCATACCTCAACTAACACATACAATCATGGGAAATACTCATCTATCCATCAATCCATTCACTCAGTAGATATCCAGTGAGTGTATATCATGTGTATGTAATAGTAAATAAGGCAGACACAACCCCTATCGCTAGGAGTTTATATTCCAGTGGTGGAGACAATTAAACTAAGGATTGCAATCTTAGGGAAGGATTTTGATGAGCACACGTCTCAACAAGTACGCATTGGAGAGAGACTTATAGACCTATAGACCTATAGCTTTTCCTCCATGTCCCATGATTCTCTTACAGGTCGGGGACAGAGTCTAACAGTTTCACAACTTGAAAAAGAATGAGAATGATAAAACTGGAAAAAGTTAATATTAATCTTACCATACTTTTTAAAAATGAAGCATTTAAAATTGGTTACCTTTTTTAATACTTAACGTGGAAACCATAGAAAGTAAATAAAATACAACTCCAAGAGGGAGGACACAGCTGTGGTTTTATTCAACAATTTGTATCTATCTCAATACTTGATATATATTAGGGGCTAATTAATATTTTTAAAAGAAACAATAAACTGAATAAAATAATTGTTAAAAGTACTGAAATTTTTCTATTCCCATGTCTCAGTTCTGTGGTGTTTTATGAAATGTAACTTGTCTACATTATTATTGTTGCTACATAAGTTAACCGGGCATTGAATACCTAGTATTACATTAAAAATGTTAGCACATTATGAGAAAGGTATACTATATTAGCAAATGAGGCTATGACGATTAAGGCTGAGATATGGATTGTCACCTGTCTGGCACTGATGAAATCCACTGTCTTCTCATGACATAAAGTTCCTTCAACTAAGGTCATAACCAAATTCTTTCTATTCATATTTCATTTTGCGATCTAGTGAAAATAAACTTGCTTAACAATAGTTGTTGTCTCCATATAAGCTTATCGAAAATGTTATTACAATCAGAAGTTAGAAATGACAAATATCTCTCACAACTCATGTCCTAGCTAGAGGACGTAACATAACACTTAGTCTAAAAGCCAAGGATTCTTCTCTTGCAGAGCAGGCTTGGATGTCTAGATGCAGCACTATATCTTATTTCACAGAAAATAGCCTTTCAAGGAAGAATAAATGCTTCTCAATGATGGTATGAACTCTCTTATAAATAAATTCACTCCTGATTTGCCAAGCTTAAATTAACATTGGGAGATGTGCTGTGCTTTCCAGAGGGACTGCAAGTCATGCCTTTGAGCCAACCTTGTTCTCTTCCAATAAATTTCAAAGTTAATAGTCATATATTAAAATAAAAACCCATCTGAGGACTTTCACTTATGTTAGATACTTGGGATATTTTTCTTAAAAGTAAATAATATTAGAGCTTACTATCAAGTAGTTTAGAAATAGTTGGGGATATAAAACATAAGACTCAATCAGAATATGTAATTAAATATTTAATTTTAGTACAATTACAACAGGCACACAGGGAGTACAGTAAAAACAGAAAAAAAAAAAAAACTAAGGAAAAGGCATACAAAGAAGGTGGGCAATCTTTTGTGGCTTGTGGTCCATTCTTGCTTAGGAGAAAAAGGGTCGGGATTGAAATTCCCAAAGTTTGGTTTACAAACATCTAACTCTGTAAAATTTGATATTCATTTTATATACGTTCCTTTGATTCATTCATCCATGGATAATATAAAAATGTATTAGATGCTTACTATGGGCCATGCACTATCCTAGGCACTGGGTATATTTTAGAGAATAAAACATGTATGCTTGCTCCTTGCCTTTATAGGATTAGCAATGGTCAAATAAACAAGTCAAAAACAACAAAAACAATGTACATACCTACATAGTAATCCCCCCCTCCTCCCTTTCTCTCTCTCTCTCCCTTGATAAATAGATAGATATTTACACACGTGTGTATGTGTGTGCAACATGTACATGTTTATATATATTTACAAATTGTGCTAAATAACCTAAAGAAAATGAACAAGAAACAATGAGAAAAAGATATAGACAGACCCTACCTAGAATGGTCAGAGAATATGTGGCTGAAAAGTGACAAAAAAAATGAAGAAGAATGGTTGTAAGAACACCCATTTTGCAAAGAGCAGAGGCTTTGGAATTCTAGATAGAGGGAAGAGCATATGTGAAAACTCTGAGATCAGAGCAGTTTTGGGTGTTCAAGGATATTAAAGGATTTTCTGTACCTAGAGAAAAGGAGAAGATATTTCAACATGAGTTGGCAGGTCAGACAAGGATAGGATCATGTAGAGCTTTATGAGACCAGGAAAATTATTGGTATTCTATTATTATTCCATTATCATTCTATTATTCTAAATATAAAAAAGAAGTTAATGTTAGAGTAATTCATGATTTCAAAGATTTTGATAGACTGTAAGTGAAGAATAGTTTGAGGGAAGTTTAGAGTGGAAGCATGAGGGAACCTCTTACAGTATGCCAGGCAACTGAGGATGGAGGCTAAAATTACAACCATCGCAATAGTAGTATATAATAATGAATATATTTGTTATATATTTTGGAGGCAGAAAAGCTAAAACTTTATCAGTCTGTCACTTGTATTCACCATGAAATTTTTCAATTCCATTATTTATGATGTCCTTTTAGATTTATAAATACTGTAAAAACTATGAGAGTTGTAACAAAGAGCACTAGAATATTAGATACCACTAAGAAAGCTTTAGTGCTACTTCTGCACCAAATAAAATTTTTCTCAGTCTGATTATACCAGGCAGTTTTATTCATTTTTTTCCTCACCTGTTAATTGGGGTTAATAAGCATCATTTTGAATTTGTTATATTTCAATCCCTAGATTGCTATATTATAATGATAGTGTTACATGGCTTTTATTGAAAGCATTTGGATTATATTCTAAGTAATACTTTGGTATCTGAAGATGGAATTTGTAAAAATACTCACTGAAGGAGGCTATCTTCAAGAGATCACCCACATATTATTCATGTACCATTTCAGAAGCTGTATCAATGAAGTCATTTGGGCTTTATAGGAAAAATTTTAGCCTATAAAAACTACCTTACTTTAAAAGCTCTTTCATGATCTAGTGTTATTTCATGGATCTCTAAACTTCTCTTTCAATTATGCCACATAAGATAAGGAAGAGTAAAATCTGTCCTTAGCATTTTGTTGATTTTTGTATGCTTTAAGAAGTATAAAAAAATTGGGATATTTGTAAGGCAGAAAGATTGATAGTAATAATTTAACAATGGACAATCAGGTATTTTTTTAAAGTATCTTTTAAAAAGCCTTATTTTCAACACTACTGGTCACTACATATACAAAAAAACACAAAGCATTCAGCAATTTTTATTTAAATGTAGAGTTTCTGTAGTGAGGGATGGGTAAAAAAATAATATTCTATTTTTAAACATAATAGTTCTATTTTAAAAATATAGCAAATTTATTTTCTGTTGAGTAGTTTTGCATTTACAAACACACTGTGCATAATGTGAAAGCACTTTAATATAATAAGCAAAAAATTGACCCTATGGAGATTACTTTATAATTTATATCCAACATCATTTATGATCCCTAAAATTGCCACAAAAATTCTCAGAAAAATTGAGATATTTTCTCTTCCTTAATAACAAACAAATTTGGAAAGCCTCCCAGTACAAAGTTCAGAAATGCCAAACATGTTTCATTCTGTAAGCCTGTTAAAGAAAATGGGGTCTATTTTTCACCTAGACATTGGACCATGGCTTAAAATTAGTGTTGAGATAACCCAATTCCACTTTAAAGGGTCTATTGATTTACCTTGTATTTGAACTACAGCCTAATTTTCTCAGCAATCACAGCATGAAAAACAAATTTCA
Source organism: Propithecus perrieri (assembly GCA_963574695.1). NCBI lineage: Eukaryota > Metazoa > Chordata > Mammalia > Primates > Indriidae > Propithecus > Propithecus perrieri. Next base: position 66,052 of record CAUYRB010013983.1, on the reverse strand, counting down.
AGGTCATGTCTAACGTGAAGATGGGACTGTATCACAATTTCTAACCTATGGAGGCAGGTTTCAAAAGGTTGGCTAACTTCCTAGAAACCAGCTAAAAGGCCATGATATATATGATACATGAACGTTTCTGGGTGAACATTGAGTTTAGATTTTTTAGGTAAAAATTGCAACATTGTATTTCCCCTGCTATATGAGGAAAAGGGAAGATTCTATCTAAAATATCTGAAATGTCTTTCCCCAATTCCATATGTAAGGCAATGGCACCAGGGGGAACCCCATTGGATCTTAGATATTGAATTGTTGAATGGTGCAGGGAAGAGACAGGAGAGGAAGAAAAGGGGAAGAGAGAGAACCTGAGATGGAGATAGGGAATCCAACTCTCTCTCTCGTTTTTTTTTTTTTTTTTTTTGTTACTGTTGTCTTGACTATGTCCAAGGGCAATAGCACTTTGTTGTTTAGTAATATAAGGAAATAAATTTTGGGACAGAAGTTGCACATAAACATGTGACCTCATTTGAATATGCACTAAATAAAATAATAGAGAGGATATAAACGTCACTTTGCATATCTTAAAATAATAAAAAACCACATGTCATGGTGATTGTCATGACTTCCCATTTACTTTGCATTTTGTTCCTTCACCATATTTTTGTTCATTTTGTTTTTGAGTTGTTGTTATTCTCCTGGTGATTCCCAGCGAAACTGACAAAATGAAAAGCGCTGGACGCTTCTCTGTGAGAGCATCATAGAAGGAGCAGGTGGGGTATCTGTATTTCATTCTGTAACCAGAGCACAGGGAGAGACGTATCCAAAGGATGAAAGAGACATTTCTGGCTAACAAGAGAACAAGGTCACAGGTTAAGTCTCCTGAGCAAGTATCAAAAGGAAATAGAAGAAGAACCAGAAGTGTGGACCCATGACAGATGCTTGGACTGAGAAAAAAAAAAGCTGATTTCAAGACCATAGTAACATGGGTATAATAATCCCCACTCTACAGTTATTTTGAGACTTAAAAAATGTATGGAATGAATGCCCAGTACAGTGACCAACACATATTAAATAATAAGTTAATGATAAATGGCAGTTCTCATCCCATAACACAATTATTTTTTAAATAGTGTCTGAATGTAAAGTAGTTTCATTAAGTGGAGGATAATTGTCAATGTCAAATAGTTCAGAATTCAAAGGAAAGAAGCATTCAAGGGATTTGTCAATTGGAAGTTTAATGGCAGTGTTAACGAGAAATGTCAGTACCAAGGTAGTTATAGAAGCCAAATTGAGGTGGTTTGGGGAGTGAATGGATGGTACAAAAATGAGAGCAGTAAAAATAATCCTATTAAATAGACTTCAAGAACCTTTGCTTTGAATAGAGGGAGCTAACTCATTGCTTCTAAACTGTGGGCAATTTGGCAACATCTAAAGATATTTTATTAGATACAACTGTGGGTTTGTGTACCACATATGTTAAACAACCCACAATGCACTGGATAGGCCTCCACAAGAAAAAAATTGTCTGGCCCAATATGTCAATATTGCTGAGTTTGGAAATCCTGAGCTAAAACATTCAAGAGACAGTTTGTTAATTTTAGGATGGGAAAAAAAGTGAAGGTATCTGCTAAATTAAATATATAGGAGAGAGAAAGTCTAACTGAAGAAACAAGATCTTTAAGAAGGCAGGATTTGTGAATCGAAGTAGAAATCTCCCCACTCCCACCTCAATCTTCTGCTACAGCCACCTAAGGCCCCTCTAGAACCAGGTATAAAGACTAAAGCTGGCCGGGCGCGGTGGCTCATGCCTATTATCCTAGCTCTCTGGGAGGCCGAGACGGGCGGATTGTTTGAGCTCAGGAGTTGGAAACCAGCCTGAGCAAGAGCGAGACCCCGTCTCTACTAAAAAATAGAAAGAAATTAATTAGACAACTAAAAATATATAGAAAAAATTAGCCGAGCATGGTGGCGCATGCCTGTAGTTCCAGCTACTCGGGAGGCTGAGGCAGGAGGATTGCTTGAGCCCAGGAGTTTGAGGTTGCTGTGAGCTAGGATGATGCCACGGCACTCTAGCTGGGGCAACACAGTGAGACTCTGTCTCAAAAAAAAAAAAAAAAAGACTAAAGCTGGTGTAGAGATGGGACCTGGAGTAGGTTCTGAAGCCCCATTAGGCTTCATGGAGTCAAAAACAGGTTATGCAGGCATGTATCATGTACTACATAATGACATTTTAGTCAACTATGGATCTGATACACAACAGTGGTTCTGTAAGATTAAAATACCATATATTATAATTATAATACCATATATTTTCACTGTACCTTTTCTATGTTTAAACATACAAATACCATCGTGCTACAACTGCCTACACTTTTAAGTACAGGAACATGCTGTACAGGTCTGTCACCTAGGTGCAATCACACAATATAGGTTAGGTGTGTGGTAGGCTCTATCATCTAGGTTTGCATAAGTACACCCTGTGATGCTCATACAATGATGAAATCGCCAAACAATGCATTTCTCAGAATGTATCACCATCGTTAAGGATGCATGACTGTATCTCAATGGGTTCAGAAAGCAAAGATGGTAGTTTGTTTTTGTTTTTGTTTTTTGAATGGCACCTAGTCAAGGTTTCAGCATGATGACAGTGACCTCTTCCTCAGGAAGAAAATTCATAAATGTGGTCTTTAAATAACACTGTACTCCTCAGGGGGTTAACGAAAAAGAATATGTGATGGGTTTTTAAGGTGAGAGGAATTTTTATATATGATATTCCATCTATAATTTGGGCCTCAATGTATTGCTTGGTAAGCATTTTTCCTACTTTGAATTAGGAAAACTGTGGCAACACATGAGGTGGTAAATCAAGAATTTCGAAGAAAAATAAGTGTGAGATTTAATCACAGCTCCTTTAATTATAGGCTATGCAATCTTGGACAACTCCCTTCACTTGAAAGGGACTTATCTCAAAAATCTCTTCCGAAATGTTATATTAATACAATTAAATACAATTAATTAAATTTAGTAACGTGCTAATGTATCCAGTAATTTTATAATAAACATAAATTCTCATTGTAGACAAACATAGACAATAGACAAAAAATTTAGGAATGTTGTCTCATCATAGACAACAATAGACAAAAATTTAGGAATTCATTGTGACTTCTTGAAAATAATAGCAAATAAATTGGATAAACAAACATAATTTTAGCCCTTTTTTGATATTTAGTACTATATTATACTCAAGGAGACGAATTTTACCATATTGATCAATTTACAACCACTTTAAAAGGGACAAAATTCTTCAGCAGAAGATTTGCTTCATTAAGCAAGATAAAGTTGGGCTCACTGTACAATTGAAATATATAATAATGAAATTCTTTCCCAGTAGTGTGCAAGTGGGTTCAATAATTATAGAGAACTAAATTGTATGGTATACACTAGAAGAGACATAAATCATACACTGTGAGAGGCACCTCTCAATTACAAATGCAGCTGTTCTAGAATGTATTTTGCTGAAAAGCCCATTCCCTTACAATGTTCATTGTCAGTCTGTTAATAAGCTCTATATACTCCAAATTGAATGTGTTTTTTTTCCTCCTGAGAGCAAGTAAAAAGAAACAGAAAAATAAATAAATGTCCCTCAATATTGCTTCAAAAGCTAAATTAAAACATTTCCCCTTACTCATTTAGCCTATTGATTACATGGGCTACCTTATGTCTTATAATCTTCAGTAATGCCTTTCTGTTTTAGAAGATTTAGTATATATATTCCAATGAGGTTAATGCAATGTTCAGGGAATAGAACTTTTCTTAGATTCTCTTACATAAAAATGCCATCTCACTAGTGTGTTCACTAAAGTTATCCCACTTTAAATAAGACATTCATGAAGGAATATCAAAGCCTTTATGTAAGCAGTACCAAATATTTGAAATTTATTTTGAAAATGTGTGTATTTTTGTGTGTATCTATCTGTGTGTATGTGTGTGTAAAATGATTAGATGAAAGCTTATTTAGGTAGAGAAAGGAGAAACTCTTAGGACTTTAACATGTAGCATTTTGTTGCTGTTTTTTTGTTTTTATTTCAGGATATTATGAGGGTACAAACATTTTGGTTACATTTATGTCTTTGCCTCACCCAAGCGAGGATTCCCCTCTACAATGCTCCCTTTGTCCCTTAGTTGTGAATTAACCCCCTTAATCCCCTAATCCCTAGAGAATATTAGTACCGTGTGAGCACCACAGTGTTGATCAGTCAATGCCAATTCGATGGCGAGTACATGTGGAGCTTATTCTTCTGATCTTGTGATACCTCTTTTCAGATAATGGGCTCAAGCTCAATCCAGGAAAATATAAGACGTGCTAGATCACTGTAGCATTTTGTTATATATCTGAATATCAACTATCTCAAAATCAAATTTTCATATGCAAATGTTTATAGTAGTGGTATTTACAAGAACAAAAATTAAAAGCAAGATAATATATCAATAACATGACAGGTATGAGAATTAACAGAGTTATGTGAAATTAATATTTTCAGTGCAATGATAAAATTATAGATACAATTTATAAAGACAACATACTAAAACCACTACGAATAAGTTAAACAATAATAGACATGATCTATAGGAAAAAAATAAAAAATGTACTTACATATAAAAAAACACTTAATAGATGCAAAGACATATTCCTGTTTTCTTGGAATGAGAGACTCACACTAGTAAATATGCCAATTATATCAAACCCTAAATCAATAATATTAGTTGAATCAATTACCATATAGGTAGGATTTTTGAAAAGAATTTGGAAAAAAAATTATTCTAACAGTTCATTAGGATAAAAGTATACAAAATACCCAGGACATCTTTGAGAAAGAAAAATAATGAAGAAGAACTATCTTTAAAAAATGGAAATTCATTATGAAACTATGCTAAGTCACATTGGTATTGGATTAATTACAGATAGATAGATAGCTACACAGGAACTAGCATACTCAAAATCAGTAGGGGAAAGGTGGATTATTCTATCAGCCGTTCTAGGTGACAACTGCTTAGCCCTTTTGAGAAAAATATAAAGCTAAATAGCAATTTTACATAAACCAAAATGAGTACTTTATTGGTTAACATTTTTTTAAATGAAATAAAAATAAAATCTAAACTGTTGGACATATTTTTTTAAAAGAATATATAATTTAACGGGGTTTTCTATAAATTAATTCAAAACTCCAGGAAAAACATAGGTTTAAATTTATAAATATAGATACAAAGAATCTTTCCCAAAATAAATATGTGGAGTTTTTTTTGTGTGTGTGTGTGTATGTGTTTTCAAAAAAACAACAAATTAGGAAGAACCCAAAGCAACAATTTGGTAGGTGGTTTCCACTCACCTGAAAGGATGGGCATTTGATGTGATAAATGAGTCAGGTTCAAAATTCACATCCTGGGTTCAACTGAGGTTAGGTTTATATACCGATATAAATAATCTTAAATATTTAACTATTTGAAACTTTGACTTATCCATAAAATGGGGATGACAACATCATAGAATTAACTTGTAGTGTCTGTGAAGGTTATTGAGACCATAATAATCCTTATACAAGAAAAGATGATAAAATTATTGCTATTTAAAAAAATAATTAAGGTTAATAGCAGTGAAATGATTCATCCATGGTCACAGAGCCATCAGTACCAGAGCTGCAACCTATGTCCAATATTTTTTACTTAAAGTTTGTAAGTTGCCTCTATGAAGATTGTCTTTTTAACTAGAAAAATGAAAATGTGAGATTATATCAAGTAGCTTCTGTATGGAGCAATAACTAGACTACATTTTACTCTTTCAATTTAAATGTATAAAATTGTTTTTAAACAAAGTTAATCATTGGAAATACATTGGTGTAATGGAATATTGGTTTTTTTTAATATTATATCAGAATACAGTTAGATAAACATACAATCTATAGTTGTCTCTATATGCTTAGAATCCTACCATTAGATATTTAAAGTGAAATATTCATGGCCAAATATAGTTAAAATAAAGTTGTTGATATAAATTCTATTTCTCCTCTCTTTGCTTCAGGACAAGAGTTTTCAAAATTCATAACCTAAGCCTTTTTAGTCTAAAAAGAGACAAGATGTCTATTTTGCATAACATTAACAGAACTCATTCCTCAAATAGTGAACATTAACATCATACCAATAAAACCAATGAGATGTAGTTACTGGCAGTTTCTACAAAATGGGCCTGCTTAAAATAAACTAAATATCCTATCTTCCCACCCACAAACCTAAACAGATGCGCATATCTGAGAGTGACCATTTTCACAGCCTAAAACACAGGGAAGAAAAAATAGAAAAGATTCATTGGCCATTTCCTCTAATTGTTTAAAACAATTGTAACATTAGTTGCAATCCTCAAAGGTTAGTTCTATAAAAACGCACAGCTCATTTAAAAGCAAATCATTAATACCAATTAAGACAGCATTTAGCAAGTCCAGACAGAATTTATTTTTATTCCAGGGATAGGATTGGAAAGTACTGGGTGATAAAGCATGCTTGAGTAAAACTGAATATAATTGGACATAAAAGTAGTAAATACTTTATTGAAAGAGGAGAATAATTGATTTGTGTTTATCCATTTTGCTTATGGATAGGCATGGGCACATACACATTGATTTTGCTAACTCCCTCATTTTACCAATAAGAAAGCTAAAGTCAAAAAGAACGTTTTTCCAATATCACAAAGGTAGTTACTGTCAAAAATGGGTCTTTAACATAGTTCTGATTTCCCTTTGTAGTGTTACTGCCTGCCTAGCAGCAAGTTAATAAGTTTCTATTTCACTACGTACTTAAACCTAGATTTTCTGGTAAAAGGAAAAGTCAGTTGAATGAAAAACTATAGAACTTTAAGCGCAAGTCTGACTACATTTTGTGAACAAAATTTTCAAACCCGTGTTTGAAAATGGGACATAATAAACATTTACATATCCAGGAAAATCTGGTGCCTACTCAGATTCTACTTGTGTAAAGGTGTACTTTAATCCTTGCCTTCCTTTTTTTCTTATCTGTTTTTTGTACATTTCATTTTTCATGAGGAGAGTTGAGTTTCAGAGTTAAGCTATTTATAAATAATATAGAGGAATGGATGTGCAACGTAATAGGCATTTGTTGTTTTACTGCCTCACAACTATTTCCCTTACAGAGAAAAAGCACATTACTTTATTTAGGGGAATGACGTCTGTATATCTCTGTCACATGGAAAATTGATTAACTGGAAGATTTCATAGCTTCATCTACAGGGATTCACTAATTCAGTGATGGGTACATGGTCCCAATTTGCTCAGAGAATATCCCAAAGTTTTTGAGAGATAGTGGATTAAAATGACATTCTCATTCTACAGGCATTGCTAATTTCCGTAGATATTTTTCTAGACCGTCCAGCATGTCATTTGTTTCCACATGGAGAGAGCTAACTTGAGAAAAAATATAACACATGGGGAAGACAAGACATGAAGAAACACCCATAAAATCCTGAGGACATTCTTCGAGTTACTGTTCCAGCCAGGCCTGAAGTTCCATAGACTTACCCTGTTCTATTCAATGAGACTAATTTCCTTTATGTTTAAGTGTTGGAGATGAGTTTGTTTTACTTGCAAACAAATTAGTCCAGATAAGTAGCAGCAAGTGAAACCAATGATTAAAAAGACAAGAAAATCACAATGTTTCTTCTGTAATAATACAATCACTGTGCATTATTAAACATTGCACTATGCACTATGAAATCACTTACACTTGCACTATGCAATAGTGCAATCAAACTTGCACTATGAACTTTTGAGGGCAGGATGTACTTTCTGTTCAGTCCCCTACAGTCCTCAGTACAGTGCTTATTATCCTGACACTGATATTAGTTATTGCCAGTTTTGCTTCTTAATAGTTCTCATTTCTACAAAGGTAAATTAATAAACTCTTGGAGAAAAATATATATTCTGTGAATTTTCCTCATTTTTTAGTTTTTGCATCCTTTTAACCTTTGCACTGGAGAATTTATTACTCTGAAAGGAGTCAAAAGACTTGCGTTTTGGGGTACTTGGACTCCTGAGAAGCCAATTCTGCTCAGTCAATGCAAATAAGGGCATTCTCAAGGCCATTGTTGAATTCCAAGGGTCTATAAAATTCTATCCAGATGGTATATTTTATATTTTTTACTAAGCCTATTTATCACTTAATATGTTTTCTCAGGTCCTTGAGTTGTTGGTAGTTAAATGTTCTTAGAAATCTAGACGGCAAGTTAGAAATCTCAGAAATGAAAATCAGCTCTTTGAATGTACAAACTCAAATGCCACCCATTCTACAGAGTGCGTGGTTTAATTCCTTTAACGTGTGAAGCATTAAAATTGCATGTTTAAATTTATACATTCAAGAACACATGCTTGGGGAGCTGAAATACTCTCTGTTTTCAATATGAAATGAATAGTAAGGGATCCTTGTGGACAATATTACTGATAATATTGCCATTTCGCATGCATACAGTACTTTGCTGTTATTACGGAATGTTCCTGCATGTCATCTCATTGTATTCACACAAAATATTTCACATGAGAACCAATGATGGGGGCTGAAAAGGTTAAGTGACATGTGTGAAGCTAAAGAATAAGTGAATAATGAGGTGAGACTGGAAAAAAAAATAACAGAATTATAAGTAGATTCATATATTCTGTCCACCATGCTTTGCTCCTTCCCCAAATTTTTCAGCAAGATCCTGATTTTTGTTTAGTTATATTTTGGTTTTTAGTGCTAAAACAATCATTATCTATTTAGTAATAACACTAAAAAATGTCTGGCTTCCAAAATTTGAAGACAAAAACATCTTTTAATAATGAGTTCTTTTTTTCTGTGAGTATTGTCTTTCCCATGATTAAAATATGAATCAATCTCTGAGGGAAATCTTCCTTCCAGGTCAGGGGACAATAGTCAATTATGTAACTTCCTTTTAATTTCATAGCTTTTGTAGATAATGCTAGAAAATGAAATCATCTTAGAACAGCACTTGCCTTCATTTTAACTTGATGTTTGAAAGTTAGGATAGGTACTGTTCTTATGGAGGTCTTACTTATTCATTTCTTTCTTTCTTTTTTTTTTTTTTCTGAAGGATGAAGAGGTTATCTTTAGAAAATTTCATCTCTATAATATAAAGGATTTGGTATCATTTTCTCATCAACCTTTGCCTGTGTTTTCAGGTACTTTTCATGATAATCTTCCTTATAAAATGAATAACTCAGGGCTGGTAAGGAAGGAGTTACCAGTAGCCACCTATACGTTGCTTCTGTGTGCTACCACTGGTTAGGAATTTCTTTCCCTGTAGATTCCCATTTCTATCTGTAGGTCCTAGCTTTTACCAGGACCCACTAATTCATCCTTTCCTTATTAAATTGCTCCCTCCTGAACTCAGCTCTACCTCATTTTTCTAAACTGCTTCCTCCTTCCCATCTTTTCCTGTTTAGAAAATGTGGTACTTTCATACTTGCTCTGAACGTAAGTTATTAAAATTCATCTTGGTAATAATTTTTGGAGTTTCACAAATGTTTGGTAAATGATTAGATTGCCTACATCAGCAACATTAGACTTTGAAGTCTATCAAAAAAAATAAAAGCCTGAAAAATTTATATGATAGCAAAAAAATTGAAGTAAAAACATATCCAACAATAGGATTATAAATAAATGAATTACTACACAGCTATGCAATAAAATAAGAACCAGATATTTAAAATATTACAAAGATAAAAGACTAAAACAAATTGTAAAACACTTTTACTATAGGAAAAATGTAATATTGAGGGGAAGATTATACTACAAAATAATTTATAAAATGTAGTCACCAATATTGTAAATATGTGCATGGGCAGATGACTATATAAAATACCAATGTTGAAAGTGATTATCTTTCAAATTCAAGATTAAGAGTTTATTATTATTGTTATTATTTTAATGTAGATCATTTATCTCTTTCCTGAATTTTCTAAATCATTTAATTATTTATAATGAATTCCTTATTTATTGAAAGTCTTGATTGTCGTTTGTACTTGTGTCCCAATATGGGCTTAGAATTTTAGGTAAAAAGTAATTTTTGCTTGCCACCTTGAACATACTTCCACCATTGTCTTCTGCCTAGGTACTAACATTTTAATAAAAAATTTTAATCTAATGCTTTTCTGAAACCAAACTTTGTTTTTGCTTTCCCAGAAATGCTTATGATTTTATATAATTTTATTTTTCTGAGATATTTCATCCTATCTACAAATGTGTCATAATTATTACTCTGCTTAATGGTAATGAGTGTTTTATTTATGAAGATTAGTGTCTTTCATAATCACTAGAAATTTTTTTTAAAATATAATTTCTTTGACTATTTTATATCTTTAAGTATCTCTATTTTTCTCTAGAAAACTTTAAATAGCTATGTTTGGATTTCAACATCTATCACTCATGTCAGTAAATTTCTCTGTAAAAACATTTTTCATTTCCTGCTGATTGATGGGAGAAATATTGATCTGGACATTCTATTTTATAAATTTATATTTTAGTTGAATTCTGTATGCTAGTTAGACATTTTAAAATATTATATATTTATTTATTTCAAAATCTACACATTTAAATGTAGACCTTTTAAATACATCTTTAGGTGTTTATTAAACAATTACATAAGCAATTTTCATAGTCCACAACTGGTGATGTTTTCCTGACAAAGTGTTTTGTTTTATGACATAATGTCTTCTCATGTCTCTGGAGCTAAAAATAGCACTTATTTTAAAGTCTGTTATTTGCTTATTCACTCCTTGTTTAGTATTTAAGTTCTAGTTTCCTAATTTTGGCAATTGTCGTCTATTTTTCTATTGTTTTTATTTTCCTTTTCCACAAATTTTTGTTGAATGTTGGTTTTCTGCTTACTTTATCATTTGAAATTCCTGTTTGTTTGTTTGTAGACATTGTTTCACTTTGCTATATACTACATCTGATGATTGGGGGCAAAGTGCCAAAATTACTGTGGAGAGTGAAAAAGGGGTATTTCGAGAATTGAGGTTTTCTCTTAGGAACAGGCTGCATCCTCTTTCCTTGGTGGTATATATTTGTCTACTTCAGGCATGACTCATTCTCTCTTCAAGCACTATTATTTTATAATATCTTTACCAACTTCAAAGAAAAGTTAAAAGAACAGTATAATGAATCCATAAATGCCCTCTACCTACGTTCGTAAATGGTTAATATTTTATAATATTTATAAAAGCTTTATTTTAAAACGTGATGGCTAAATATTGAATCTTAGAGAAATGTGAACCTAAGCTTCATCAACCAAGAAGCAGAGATTTGTGGACAGCTAGAATAAGAGGGACTTTTGGCACACAAAAAAACTGAGCTCAGTGGTTCTAGCAACACTCAAATCCAATGTAATGAAAATTATAGCTGTGCTGACAAGGAGACGAGAAAGCAGCAGAAAGGTTGGTGCTGACTCTGCAGCTCCAACAGTGCAAGGGCGACATCTGATCCAAGCATCTGTCTGCAGCCCATTGAGCAGACCCCCCAGAACTTAACAAGGATGATAATTGTTTTAAAAAAGACAGCAGGTGCTGAGTGTGTTTCTAAGTTGGCACAATCCTTAGTGAGTTTTGTTCAACTTCATATACCAACATTGGATTTTTCTTCCAATTAGGAATCACATGGTAACAAAGCAGAGTAGCTCAAGTTGCATTTCTCTGTGATTTAACATTTTATTATTACCTGTAGACTGGGGAGAAACATTTATGAAAGGACCAGGTAAAAACACATGTTGTATTTTTAGAATATTAGAGCATGAAATTTCAAAAAATGTGAAAAGAATGATTTCAGGTATCTATGTTTTAAAACATACTATACATATGATTTGGTAGCTAAAATCAATGTTATCTCTAAAGTTCATTTTCTTCCCTCCCAATGAATTAATTTGCAGTTTGTGTCTTTAGTTTTCATTTTTTAATTTTTAATTATTATGAGTATATAATAGTTGTACATATTTATAGGATACATGTGATGTTTTGATATAGGCATGCAATGTGAAGCATCAAATCAGGGCAATTGGTGTTTAGGCAGCATTATTTTCTCTCTTTTATCATCAGATGCCCATTTTTTTAAAGTGATCTAAATAAAAGAAATAAAGTTTGGAAATATTATCAAACTATTGCTCTATTTGCACCTAATAAGGTAATAAAATACATATGAACTGAAAAGTCACCCTGTTTAATTGAATGTTTCTGGGTGGCTGAGGTTTACAGTGAATGCATTTTCTACAGTTTATTTAAAGTCTTTTTCACTTAATGCATATTCTTACCCAAAAACAACCTTTATAAGAGAGTCGATACTCTCTCCCCAAGTAATCCATGTATAGAATTTAGAAAATTAGTAACTTTGGTTGGAAAAAAATAACAGCTTTATTTTCATTAACCTATAACTAAAATTTTGTATTTTCTTCCACTATAAATGTCAATAACAAATCATAGTAGGAGCAGTTCCTGTGACCTTACCACAAATAGAAAACACAAATATTTTCACATCATATTATAGGTGTGACAGATAATCTAAAAATCAGTTTATGCTAATGAGTACTTTAAAATCATGGATGTTATCAGGCCCATTGCTAGATCCTCTTATGTGTATTTAATTTCCCTTAATGCATGTCAAATTTACTACAAACTTAGTGATTTGAAATGACATAAGCTGTCCCGGTATGCTTTAACTGGGTCCTCTGCTCAGGGTCTCACAAGGCTTCAATCAAGCTAGGTCTGTGGTGTCAGCTGAGGCTCAGGGTTCTCTTCCAAGCTCACGTGGTGTTGGCAGGATTCACTTTCTTGCCGTTGTATAAGGCATGGTGTCTTACTCCTTCAAGGCTAACAGGGGAGAGTGTCTCTGCTGCTTCTAGATTCTGACCTGTAGGTGCTCTTTCAAAAGGTTTGCCAGATTAGGCCGGGTCCACCCAAGATCCTTTTCATTACTCAAAATGGATTGATTATGGACCTAATTAATACCCTCTGTAAAAATCCCTTTACCTTTGCCATATAATATGACCTAATCGTAAGAATGACAGTCATCGTATTTCATAGTTTCTGCTCATACTCATGGAGAAGGGGTTATATATCAGGGGACAGGAATCTTGGGACCATCTTAGAATTCTTCCTATCGTATTATATGCAATACACTAATGATGAAGCACATGTATTACATCATAATCTTTAAAAATATTTTGATAACTCTAATACATTGAGGGTTTTTCTCCAATACATATTTTATGTATTTAAAAACATTATTCTGTGATGAGTTTCATAGACTTGACAAGGATGCCGAAATGATCTATGGAACCACAACAAAAAAGAGTAAAAATCCTAGTTCTGAAAGTACCCCATTTACTAAATTGCTCCATCCATAATTTAGACTAATTTTCCCTCTACTTTTTCTAATAGCCCACATTTAACACATCGGTTTGTCCTGTCAGCTCTCCTTTCAAAATACATCTCAAATTCAAATACCTCTATAACTCCTACCATCCCTTTCAAATTATACCTCCATCATCTCTCAGTTTGACTATTGCAATAGCCTTCAGAGTAGCCTTCTTGCTTTTATTTTTTTTCTGTCTCCACATATGATTCTCTTTTTAAAGAATGTAAATCAAATCAGGTCCCATAATATTTTATTACTCATCATGTCTAAGGGGCAAAAACTTCGGCAGAATAATGACTCTCATCCTGTCCCCAGCACTGATAAAGTTTATAAGCCTTAAACCGAATTTGTACGTAGTTATATGGTAAAAGAAATTTTACAAATTTAATCAAGGTTACAGACACTGAGATAGGGAGATTTTTTTTGGATAATCCAGGTGGGCTCAATCTAATCATATGAGCCCCTTATAGCAGAAAATGTTCTCTGGGTAGGGAGAGATGAGGCATAAAAATAGAGGGGGAGATCAGAAAGACTCAAACTGAGGGAGACTTGGCCGGCTGTTTCTGGCTTTGAAGTTGGGGAAAGGGGGCCTAAAGCTGAGGAATGCAGGTTCCCTCTAGAATGATACTCAGCCAACTGCTAGCAAGGAAACAAGGAGCAAGTCCTACAACAGCATGAAATTTAATTATGCCAAAACCTGAATGAGCTTGGAAGCAGATTCTTCCCCAGAGCCTCCTGGAAGGAATAAAGCCCTGGCAACACAATGATTTTAGCCCAGTGACACATGCCCCAGACTTCTGACCCATTGAGCTGTGAGATAACAAATCTGTGTTGTTTTAAGACACTCAGTCTGTGGTGATTTGTTACAGAAGCGATAGAAAGCCAATACAATATCCCATGTGGGCTTTAGGTAATCAAGCCCCTACCAACCTCTCTAACTTGATTACCAACTCACTTATTCCCCACTTACTCTGCTTAGCCACGAGGATCTTTTGCCTGCTAAAGCCTATAAACGTGATAATTTATTACAGAGCAAGAGAAAATGAATACAATGAAGTTATTTGTTTTGATATCTAGTAGCCGATCAGTACTTACAATGTCCTTGCCCTAGAAAGTTATAATACTCCTAACCAATATTAGGAATCTGATATTAATAGATTTAACCTCCTCATTTTGAGTTTTACCTATCTCTATTTAAAAATTAATAGAAACTTTAAACTATTATAGCAAGTTCTTGGATATATGCCTTCACTCCTTAGAGAAATGAATAAGGACTTTAAAGTCCAACAGAACTTTGTTCGAATCTTACTAATTTTGTAACAGTGGGCAAATCATTTAAGATTTCAGAGTGTCAGGGTCATCATTTGTAAAGCAAGGATAATCTTTTATTTATTTATTCAGGATATTATGGGGGTACAAATATTTTGGTTACATGTAACACGTTTGCCCACCAAAGCCAGGGCTACAAGCCTGTCTCTCCCCCATACAGTGTGTTCCGCTTCCATTAGCCTCGCTTAGCACCATACCCAACATCTAGGAGGCACTCACAGTGTTGGTTTTCTATCCTTGTCCCAAAGATCGATAAAAAGCATAGCAAAAGTTTGTAAAAGGTCACAGGGGGAAAATGTCATTCAGAGCAAACTCCAGTGGACAGGAAAGCTAGCCACTAAATTCCAAACACTGACAATTCCCTCTAGCTTTCAGACCACACATTTGTTTCCTTTTTCAGATATCCTACATAGCATACAAACTTAGCAAGCTATCACTCCACTCTGCACACATTTCTTTATGATCTCAAAATGACAATATTTAACCTTCCATTTTTACCAATTTTCATGTTATTACATTTTATAACACTCTCTTAATGTACCTACAATCTAAAGAGATTATGATCCCCAGCCCCGAATGTTCAAAATCACCATAAAATCCCTCATGCAAAGTTTCTTACATCATAATCAAAAATATTGCCTGCACCACAAGTTATTTAAAAAACTATAAAACAAAAAAAGTTCTTAGATTGATATCACTGCATCGGGACATACAAGACAATTGCTTCCGAAGTCCCTTTTCAAGTTTTTAAGGAGATTGAAGTAATAAAATCATGAATAATTATAATTGTTACTATCTGCATATATTTAGCAAATGAGTAATTTTTGTCTTAACCTCTGATAAAAGTTCCTGTTGGCACAAATAAGCTCAAGGTCTTAATTATACCAGTGTGAAATAGAAACAAAGAGAGCAAAATGAAAACATCTTTTCTTTTCCATAGTTAATTGCCACTACACAATATCACAACTGATGTTCAAGTGAATCATAAATCTTATTTTTCTGCAGCACACTAATCTTCACCTTTCAATACAGTAAAATAATATAGGACTTAGTTTATTTTTGATTTATTTTTTGGTTCGTTTCATGTTCATTATAGGAACTCAGCTTAAAAGTCTACCCTAAATTAAAAATAAATAAATAAATTTAAAAAATGATTGAAGACTAACAGCCATCTTTATTTTTTTACAAAGAATGTTTCATAAAATCCTCAATTCATATAACATTCAAAAAATTAAGAAAAAAATTTTTGTTTGAAAAGTTAAACCAAAAAAAATAAAAATAGAAAAGTTAAACCATCAATTCTAGGAAATTACTAAGGATGCAAAGAAAAGTTTCTGCCATAAAAATGTTCAACAGAGCATTTTATAATAATGCAAATATAAAATTAGTTAAATAATATATAAAGAATATATTATTGAATGTTAAGTAGACATTGAAATTAATTAAGGGAATTCCTATGTGTTCTTCTTATTGGTTTCTATATCAATATATATTGTCATGCTTCCAGTTACTGTGTGTGAAATGTCTGTTCTCCTATCTTGCACCCACCTCTTTACATGTGTATCACTTTACATTTTACTCAAGGACATTTATTTACTGATTAATAGCGATAAGATTATGTCCAGAAATTGCTATAAGTATTTAAAGGTCTTTATTCAAACTCCAGATAAAATAGTTAAATATCAAAATGATGTAGATAAATGCATAAGTATCTGATAGTCTTTCTTCTCTTTATGGAAATCACTTCAGTAATTATCCCATATCTCTTCTATATGATATCTTTTCTTGATATTGAAACTTGCTACAAAATATAGGTCATTAAAAACCTCTCTTAGCCTCAAAGTATCATTCAGTTATCATTCAATATCTCTGGTTCATTTTGTAACAAAATTTCTTGAAAGAGATGTCTCAACTCCAGTACTTTCTTCCTCCTCTCTCCTAGATTCACATCGTTTGCACTTTCATCCCCACTGCTCTTTAGAAATAAATTTTGTTGAAGTTACTGGTGACATCCTGCTTACGAAAACCTATGGTCGGTTATCAGTTCACATCTCATTTTGACCCATGGGCAGTATTGTATGCATTTGCAGACTCTCTTCATCTTGAAACTCTCTTCATTTGCCTTCTGGGAACTGATCACTTTTGTTTCTCCTCCTGTCTCAATGTCTGTTACTTTTCAACTTTCACCATATTTGCTTCTCACATACCTGACTCCAGGGGTAGAGCTCAGTAGCAGCGTCCCAGGTATCAGTTAGAGCTGTGGTCCCCAACCCTGGGCTGGCACTAGTCCATGGCCTGTTAGGATACAGGCTGCACTGCAGGAGGTGAGAAGCAGGAGAGCCAGTGAAGCTTCATCTGTATTTACGGCCGCTCCCCATCAGTGACATCACCACATAAGATCTGCCTCCTGTCAGATCAGCAGAGGTATTAAATTCTCCTAGAAGCACAACCCTACTGTAAACTGCACATGTGAGGGATCTAGGTTGTGCACTCCTTATTAGAATCTAATGCCTGATGATCTGAGGGGGAGCTGAAGTGGTGATGTTAGTGCTGAGGTGAGGCTGCGAATACAGATTATCATTAGCAGAGACATTAACAATGTAATAAAAATAGAAATAAAGTGCACAATAAATGTAATGCGCTTGAATCATCCCGAAACCATTCCCCACCCCAGTCCATGGAACAATTGTCTTCCATGAAACTGGTCTCTTGGACCAAAATGATTGGGGACCACTGCCATAGAAAATTTCCCTCCAATTAATGCTATATTGGCTTCTCAGAATCTTTTAAAATGTGAATAAAATAGTCTCTCACTTTACATTGCTCATTGTTTTATGTGTATGTATGTGTGTGTGTTTTGGCATGGTACTTGGATATCCCAAAGTATTAGAAATGTGCTTTGATGCTTTGTTAAATCATAAGAATATTGCTAGTTATTCCAAGATTATGGGACATAGTTCTAGAATAGGATTTGAGGAAATTTGAATAAAATAAAACATATATATATATTTTTTTAATCACCTGATATTTTTGACACAGCCTTTATGAGAAGTCTGTCTGGGACGACTAAGAATCTGTATGCAGCATTTATCTGCATGTGGAAACATTATCACATATAAACCACCACAATTTGGGGAATAACAAAAGGTTATGAATGGACATAATTTGACATCATTTCCAGAAGGGCTTCAAAGCCCAAAACAGATATGGGATGGTCAGCAAAAGTAAGAAAGCAGCAAAATGCAATCTTATATATATAGCAAAAGAGCATAGATATGATTTTTAAGAATGTCTTTAACTGTATAAATTCCTAAAACTTAAGTGAACTTACTCTGAAGAAGGACATAGTGGTCCAAGTTTTCAGCAACCTGGGAATTAATAATAATCCCATTATGCTAAGCCTGAAAATACCACCTGCAACTTGAGATAATATATTGAAACAGATTGTGAGGAAGACATTTTGCCTATCATGGGAATGATCTTTTATTAGAACTGCAGTCCCACCACCTGGCCCCTAGAAATTAAACTTCTGACTCAGGAGATGACACTCATGACTATTACTGAAGGCACAGTACCAAAATAGAAGGGATGAAAATTACCTAAAGCCAAAATATATTAATGACTCTTCGAACACCTGAAGAGACCAGACTTCAATGTCATTAATGCTTCTAAATAGGGCTGCAGTGACATTTTTTTAAAAAAAGGGAATATGACTGAAGATTCAGATGAGTGTCCTGCATACACATCCATTTTAAATTGGAAATTTATTACTCACATAAACCTCATTAAGTCAAAAACCTCCCTTAGTCTCTAACCATTTAGGAGGCTTATCCAGACTGAAGAGATGCTCCATGTGAGGTTGGAATTTGGTCAGCATGGACAGAAATTATCCTGATTGTCCCTGCTTAGGTCTCGGGAATCCCTGGAAAACTATCACCCACTTAGCCAGTTACTTCAATGTTTGTGGAAATTATTTTACCAGGAAGACTCCCTCTGACTAGGAAACCAAATACTTGGCTAGTGACCATGCTCCCCACAGCATTATCAAAGCTGTGAAAGCAGCAAAATCAGTATTTCTCAGTGAGAAAGGTAAGGCTCAAGGAAGAGAAGTATATTTTCTTTGCTGAAAAACAAACAAACAAAAAGTTTTATAAGGGAAATAATATGGCAACATATTAAGCTATGTATTTTCTCGTCATGTTTTGTCTCTCCCTAATTTAAGTAGATGTTGGGCTTTATGCTTGCTAATAGTAGAGAAGTTTAATCACACGATGGGAAGCACATGGACTAGAATATCTCTATTCTGTAAAGAAGAAACTTAAATAATGGCAAAATTAATTCCTAACTGGCTTGATAGAAAATATTTGGAAGGATCCATTAAAGAAAATAAACAAACTGTGGAATATGTCTTGCTTGCCTGAGTTTATAGGGTTGAAAAAATTAAAACAGGCATTTAAATGGATTCACATAACCCTTATAGTTTCAATTTCTAGTATGCACACAGTTCTCAGCATCATTATTCTGATTCACAGCCTCCACTACAGTGTCACACTCTTGTATCTGACTCTGCCATGGTGCATTTATGCCCCGAGCTTTGAGATTCCACTTATACTTTCACTTCTGGAAGTAATCTTCCATTTTGGACTGACCATATATGCTCATATAAGCCAGCATTTATGTGTTAAATAGCTCATGTATTCATTTCACAGTATATTAAAAAAAATGTTGATGTAAACTACGGGATGGATAGTAGGGAAGGAGGCCACTGGCTGGACATATCAGAGCAGCTGAATTTTACAACTAATTTCCTAAATATGTAGTATATATTAGAGAGGGCAGGTGGGGGTGCAGTGAGGAGAGAGAGAGGGGAGAAGAAATGAAGAGCTGCAAAGCTGAGGAACTAGAAATAATTTGCAGCCAAGGTGGATAAAAGGATAACAAATAATTATTAGGCTTCAAGCATGGATAAGCACATGAATGAATAGATGTGCCAAGGATAGAAATTTAAAAGCTGGGGAGGTGTTTTGACTTATAAAGATAAAGTAAGACCAGTCTTGGGAAAGTTAAATCGAAGATGATATGAATTTAAATAGCAAAATATTTTTGTGTATCAGTAGTGAACATAAATCTGACACTTAGAGAGAGATCACAGTTAAGTTACGGAGTTAAATGCATGCTAGAGAAGAGAAGTGAAGCCATGGAATTTGTGCAGAGGGAGGCTGGCATAGCCTAGGATTGCTTCTCAGAGGAAAATAGGGATTAACACAGCAGGTGAAGAGAAAACATTCAAAGGTGAGACTTCAGTAAACAATGATGAAAAAGAGTACAGATGATTTTGTAGATCGTTAATTTCCCCCAGGCACCTTGCCCCATGAAAATTATTGTTGGTGGCGACGGGAGGCAATATGTAGCTCTTGAAAACCAAAATATTCAAGAAAGGAGAAGGGTGATATTAAAATAGATACAGTCATTTGATATTTTGGCTAAAAGAAAAAGAACAAAACAATTGAATCAGTTAAAAATTACCAGAAAATTATCTCAGAAATAATAAGAGACAATGAGCTATCATCCTTGAGATAAAATAAACAAAAGAGAAGTAGATCAATTAATTTAATTTGAGAAAGTTAGATATTAGTATAAGCCGTATACCCAAAGTGGTGTTGACTTTTGTTTCTCTCGGTGTGAGTGATTTCCAATTAGTAAAATATTTAGTACATAATTACATTTCACTTTATTTCATCAAGTTGAAAAGTGTCTACTTTCTCATGAGAGAAAATAATGCCTACAACTTCCCTGGGATTATAATGTATTGGCTAGGCACATGCTTTGTTGAAAAACAATGATATTAGGCTTAATGGTCTTTATTCAGTAGGAACTTTTCTTTTCTTTCTTTCTCTCTCTTTTTTTTTTTTTAATTTAATTACTGGCTGCATTCAGAGTCCTTCAGAGTCCTTATGTTTTTCTTTCTTTATAAATGTGATCAATTTATGTCATATCAATTAAAAAACAGCAGTGATTGAAGGCAGAGACATAAAGCAAGGTCCTTGGAATTAAGTAGGTGCTAAATTAATTAAATATTAGGTCATTAAATATGAAATGTCCAATTTCAAATCAGAAGTTTAGTTTATTATATCTCAAACAAGAAGCAGTACAATTAATCAAAGTATATGCCTAAACTATCGACACAGGTTTGCCATCTTAACAGTAGCTTGCTTATGCCAGCGGCGAAAAGCCTGGAGAGTGAGTGGCGATGAAATCACAAAAGTTTTTCACAGCTTGTTTAGAACTGAATATTTCTCCTGGCAAGAAGTAGTCCAAAGCCTGGAGGAAATGGTACAAGGTCTGGTAAATACAGTGGACGACAGAGAGTTTCAAAGTCCAGCTTCTGCAGTTTGAGCAGCAGTGTTTTTTGTGACATGTGGTCTTATAAGAGGATTATTTTGTTGACCAGTCTCAGTTGCTTAATCGTAAGCATCCTCATTATTTCACCCAATTGGTTGCAGGAGACATCCTTTGTAATCGACTGACCAGGTTTCATGAAGCTGTAGTGGATAATACTAGCGCTGGACCACCAGACACCATTAGCTTCTTTGGATGAATATTTGGTTTTAGACTGTGGTTCAGCGCTTCATCTTTATCCAACCATTGTGCCGAATGCTTAAGATTGTCAAAAGTAATCCATTTTTCATCACATGTAACAATGCAATATACAAATGTTTCACCTTTACGTCATGACAGCAAAGAACAGCAAGCTTCAGGGCAATTTGTCTTCTGATGCTCCTTTAATTCATGCAGTACCCATCTTTCCAGCTTCTTTACCTTGACCATTTGTTTCCAATGGCCCAATATTGTTGGAATAGTAACATCAAACCTTGCTGCTAACTCCTGCATAGATTGAGATGGGTTTGCTTCCACTACAGCTTTCAGCTCATCATTATCCATCTTGGTCTCAGTTCACCCACAAGGCTCATTTTCCATATTAAAATCACTAGAATGGAACTTCTCAAACCATCAATGTACCGTGCCTTCATTAGCCACATCCGTTCCCAATCCTTCATTGATATTTCAAGTTGTGCTGCATTGGTTCTACAACAGAACTCATATTCTAAAATAACACAAATTTTTGACTTATCCACGGCTTCACAAAAAATGCTCTAGAAAATTTTTGAAAGATAATCACAAGCCAAAATGTGTGTTTGAAAGAATGAGGATAAACCTTCACAATTAAAAAAAAAAAAAAACAAGAAGTATCAAAATGAAATGTCAGAGATATCAACTATAAAACTTAATACTTAAGGAAATTGGACATTCCATCCTTAATAACCTACTGATATGGGAAATGGAGGGAAACTTCTCAGACTAAGGAAACAACTTCAAATGCCATGGGATGAAGATGAGCTTGTCATCTTCTAGAAACAGAAGGAAAATCACAGTAAGCATGGGAGAAGACTGAAATGAAAAGAGATGTTGGACAATTTTTCAAGTGGCATTTTGCTCATCTGCTATTTCATTTTTGAGACAAAAGAGAAGCACACAAATAAAAACTCATAAAAATGCCAACTACGTAATGAATAATTCTTCTACTAGAGCTGAATTTAAACTTCAAAAGTCCCAAGCAATAAAAAGTCAAGAGTGCCCCTCCTTCATTTGTAATCCGATATTAAAACAACAAATACTGAATTATAACGTGAGTGTATGGAAGTCTAACAAAATGCTTTGTTTCCCATGATGACTTCCATGCACTAAAAGCAGCTCATTTGATACCCATTCCTCCACACATCTTTGCTACTAACACAGCCTTGATAATGTCGTGGGCAGCATGGTCACCAGCCAGATATTGGTTTCCTAGTTACCTTAGAGTTTGAAGGAACTATTGGACACTGATATAGCCAATGAGACATCAGTAACAGTGTTTGGGGAGTTGTGGGGAATTATTTGTTTTCCTGATTAAAGAGGAACAGAAGTACTTGGCATCCTCCACATTCAACCTGCCTTCCTTCCTTGAACGTGAATACGATAGTTCCAGGAGAAGCAGTTATCTTTCAACCATGAGACTACAAATTAGGAGAGCCAGAGCTCCAAATCCTGATATGGTAAAACATTAACATTTAAAATTATAAGTCCCTGGTATCACTGAGCAGCTAAACCAATGCCAATGACAACACATCCCCTTACTTTGTTTAGGTAAGGAAATTAAACCCAATGTGTTTAGATGTTGTTGTTTGGGATTTCTGACATGCAAAATTAAGAAGAGTTATCTATATTAAAACCACTAATATAACTAATTGTTATAAGCATGTATTTTTTGAAAATCAAATATTCAATATCAATTTTTACTTTATCATTTTTAGATGGATATTGTGCTTGTGCTCAGTGTAGTTACTCTGAGCTCAATAAATATAAACACAGAAGGCAGCGTTCATTGAATTCTTCTGAGAAGCCAGATTAAGCCCTTAAAGCTAGTCTATATAATCACCTCAGTAACACTGTGAAGCTAGTGCTATCAACATGCACATTTTATAGAGAAAGAATCTGAGGTTCAGAGTGTAACCAACCCAAGGCCACACAATTCATGAGTGTCAGAGTTAGTTTAGAACTGAGGTTTATCTTCCTCCAAAGGCTTTGTTTCTTTTCACTGTTCAGTACAGCTTTCACCTCTTAAAATGAATAAACCATTTGATTACACAGGATTAGTGGACCAGGCTAATGAGATTTTTTGTGCCTTTATTTTTCATGAAAAAAAGGGAAAAAGAGACTCTTTTTAGGGATACACAAAATGTATATGACCAAGTTAAGTGTTTTTGTTTACATTTTGTAATTGTCTACATAATTGTTACACTCTCAGGCTATAACTATAACACTATAATAACATCCTCAATATTACCCCTATTGAAATTGAAAATAGCCAAGTCATATAAGTGTTTAGTTTTGGGTGAAAGCTATTTTAAGGGAAAAAATACCGGTAGATTGTTAACAGCAAACTGGCAGGTACTCTGTTAATTAGATAAATTGGACACACATCCTGTTTGCTTTGGAACCAAAATTTGTGGAAACATTTGAACACAAGGATGGCAGCTGTCAAATATGCTCTTGTCGAGTTAGATTTCCCTCCCACTATGGCATAATTCCAGAGCCCTGTGTACCCCTCAAACCATAACAATCTGTATTTTCAAGGAACATGAATAACTATAGGACTGCATGTTCAACACCATACAGTATTACAAAGCACTACTTTGACAGGAAGGGAGGCTTTAAACAAATGAGTTAATAGATTTACAATATATTCAGAAGAAATCTCTCTCTTTCCCTCTTCTCTCTCAATGGAAAGGGAGGTAGGGATTGTTGAAACCTGATTGTATTATTGTCTGTAGTCTCTCTCCTTGACAACATATTTTCTGTCTTTCTCAAATTTGCAATAGATATCATCCGATAGGAAGCTGAGAATTCAAATCATTATTAGACAGAAGGCCAGCAGACTGCACAATAACTAATGTTATAAATAAACCGACTGGAATTTTTTTAAAAAAATGAATTAGACAAAGAAAAAGACACAAACAAGGAAAATAACAAAAAGACCACTAGAATCAGGATCTATAAAGTGATTTACATTAGTCATTACCCTCAATCTTCAGCCCAATAAATATAACTGTATGCTGTATTTTTTTCCCACTTCTGTTATTTTTTCTCTGAAATGCTTTGCCAGCAGCTATGACTTTCACTTTTGTAGTTTTCTTTATACTTTATTCTAGCAAGGTTTCAGTGAAGTAACAAACACATAAAGAAAATTAAGAGCCCAAAACAAACTAACAAAAAAAAGAACAATCAATAAATTTATATGCTGACATGGTCAAGAAGTCCACCTGACATCCTTTCTGACTGAGTTTCTGTGATCTAGTACTTGATGTGGTTGACTTAAACATTGGCATAAATGTTGATGTTTCATATCTGGCCCTGCTTGAATCCTCCATTTGATTGCTCTTTCATTTGCTTTGTGATCTACATGTAGAGTAAACATGTTCATAAAGCAAATGATCCATGGCAAATAAACTTATTATAATTTTAGCCATCTATTCTAGCTGTGCAAAAAAGGAGACTGGAAAAGAGGAGAGCATGCATAACATTCTACACAATGCAGCACGAACAGGAGGAGGAGGGCAGATGAGGATTTAACCTTCATTGCACAATTGTAAACAGCATCTGAGCGGGCTACACTGAAGTTCATACAGAAAACAGCAGGGATTGAAATTAGTTTCCTGAATACTCAGTTCTAGGGTGGGGATTATTAACCCTACAGAAGCAATTACTAGTCGTGGGGGATAAATGTGAAAACTGCCTTCATATTTGGAAGTGAAGCACATGAAAGAGAAAATAGAATTTTTTCTGTGTGGCCTTGAAGATTAGGCTGACCTGCCACCAGTTACATAAATGGAGGACAATTGCAGTATGAATGTAGAAAGAAGATTGTATTAATTAGAATTATCCCAGAATGAAATTTAGACCAATGGGAAACACAGAATTTCATAACACTGGAAGTATTCATGAAGAAACTCCAACAAAAATAATGTACAAAATATTCCATTTTGATGTGCCTTTTCTAATAATGATTGATTAATTTGTGTGTTAAATGTGAATTAAGGACAATGCAATTAATCAGCCTTCTCCCACTTTCTTTACAAAGCAATTGCTCAGGGTTGTTGAGAATCATTTGATCTAACTTATTATTGATAAGTCACTGTATCCCAAAATTAATTAAATGATGAATAGGCCTCATGTAGTTGCCATGAGGTAGGAAGAAGTTTTAAGGGGGATACAAAATCTACAGTGTACATTGGCAAGGAAATTAACATTTTCTTAGCAGTAGTTACCTGGGGCAAATACCCTTATTTTATGGTCTAGTGGAAAGAAGTGGTTCCTTGTTCTGGTTGTACCCATAATTCTCATACTTCATTTTCTTTCTTCAGTACTAATTGGCCATCAAATCATCATAATTTTACTTTTGAAGTATTTCTGAATTCCTTTACTCCTTAATTTCTTCTCAATCACCACTTTCAACTACAATAATTTATGCTGCCATCACATTTAGTCTAGACTTTAGACATAAGGATTTTTTCTAACTCCTGACTCTCTCTTTAACTAAATTTTAGTCAGGCTCCTCTAAATCCTTTTTCAACTAGGCTCTGTCCTCAGGCCTTATCTTCCAGAACAGCAATATTGCTAAGCCAATTTAACAATAATTCCTCCCTTAAATCACCCTGGCCTGCCTTTAATTAAGTAAGAATCTTATCAAGTTAGCTTATTCAGAACCTCCCCTTTCCTCTGATGTTTCCTCTTAGTAATTTTCCATCCACTTTCTCACCTTGTTTCCTGGTCATAAATCCCCACTTTTTTTTTGTTGTGTGCATGGTGAGCACAATTTGTCTCCCCTACTGCAAAATCCCACTGCAGAAGTCCCTTGAAGTCCTAGGAAGTCATCCTTTCCATCTTCAACAAGTGTTAAAATAATTTTTCTTTGACACCCCTCACTATGTAAACCAAGTGAGAACTCAAATCTATCGTTTCACATAAAGTTATTAAATGTTCCCCACTTCCCACAAAAAATGGTTTCCAAACTTTTTTAGTGGTAGAACCATATATTCAAATAAAATTGGATATGAGGAGGTTTGATGGGTTGGAGGAGGATTGAATATGTGAAACAAAAGAGAAATTTTTTTAAGGCATTATGTTCTGTATGATACCATAAGAGTGTACACATGATACTATGAATTTGTCATAGTATCTACAACAAAATTCTATCAAACTCATAGAATCTTATGGTATAAAGGGTTACCCATAAAATACACTGCTTTTGAAAAATAATCAGAAGATCCCAGGATGGAACACGGAATGTGACAAAATAATCTAACTGTATTACAGTTGCAGAATAATTTTTATTAACTGAAAATCATATATTTTAAAATATTAACCTGTACTCATTTATAAAGCTACTGACTGATTTATTTGGGAACCCTTTGATTTTTACAATATTTTGAAATTCATTATTCTAAATAACTATTGCAATTTTATGCCAATGTATTTGTCTACTACAATTTGTATACAGTGTCAAGGAAACCCTGATTTTCAAACATAAATTGTTGTGAATGATAATATTTATGGCATTTGTATACTAGAACTAGCAAAATGGCCTTCAATGAGACTGATCTAGAAGTTTTTAAAAAATAAAAGTATCTTTTTCGTGTCAATGTTGACCCACTAAATATGCCTTACTAATCTTCTCTAATTAGTAAATATTCAATATTAAGCAAGTTGATAAATGGGTTCTTTAACCAGTTTAGATTTTTTTTTTCAGGGTAGGTCTAAGTTTCCAAATGTATGTAATAACATTTTGATATCCAAAAAAGATATTAAAAAAATCTCAGATACTGCATTGCTTATCTTTTTCATAAATTCATCCAAAATTATAAAATTCAAATTGTTTGAGACTACATGCTCTTTCAATTTTCTTAATTAACTGTGTATTCCCAAACAAGGTGGTGGTAGCTTTGCAACTAATAATCTTTAAATTGAGGTCATTTAGATTGCTAAAAATATTAACTGTAAGCTGTTGAAATCATGTTATATTACAGAACTACTTACTGATATATTTTTTTTAATCAGGGGAAAATAGTGACTTTTAACATTTCATTAGAAAACTTTGTATCATCACCTTTCCTCAGGGCAAGTAACGCTCTTCTATATTAAAAAGGAAATTCTGTAAACCACATTCCATTTTATTAGGAAAAAATTTAGAAAGTCAGAAATTTATTAACAGTGAAATTCACACTTTATATGGCATCGTCACGTAATTTATTTGATGGCATCATCATAACCACAAATCTATACAACATCCCATGATTTCTCAAGCAAATTTCAATAATGACTTTAACATAACCTGCCACTTCTATAATTTTCTAACATTGCTTTTGCATCATTGATGCAAATGACACTCTATTTTTCACAATTTAGTTTATGTGCTAAAAATTTATTTAAACCAACACAAATACGGCTTAATCTATTAAATAGATTAATAGGTTAAGTAGATTATCTCTTTCATTATCTCTCATTATCTGCCCATTATCTCTCTCCCAGAGAGGGAGATCTTTTTTACAAATTCATAAGGTCCCCCACCAGCCACTCATCTCCCTATCTTTTGTACTGCATAATATTGTGTATTTATTTGTTTACATAGTTCAATAGTGACCAAAATGGCCTTAGACCCCTTTACTTGTTTACTTTAGAAAATACCCAGTTATAAATTCTGTTTCTTCCTCTTGGGATTTAAATTTACAATCCAATATCTTTCTCAAAGTTTTGGCAATCCTCCCTTTGAAATGTAGGTATCAAAAGAGATGGCTCCCTTATGTCCCTTCTCTGTGGGAAGATAGTTGCCTATCTTCCCTGAACAACAATTAGCAAACACAACCGGTAACTTTAGAACTATTCCCTTAAACAAAAGCTTCACAAGGTTTCAAGTGAACTCTTCCTCTCTCTGGTTTCATTGAGGTGTCAAAGAAAGAACACACAGGGCACTTCAGAGAGGAAGGTTGAGAGGTTTCAGCTAAAGTGAAACTGCAGTGATAGAGAATTTACGGATACTACAGTAGAGGAAAGAGATGGTCTGTGCAAAAACTACCTGTATTAACCACTGTATTAAACAAAACAAAACAAAAAGACTAGTAAAGGGCAAACAAAATACAGGGAGAACATCAAATTAATGGAATATACACATAAATTGAAAGATTTGAAGCTGGAAAAAATACATAACATAAAAAAGAATATAATGTATCACAAAATGTATGAATTTAATAAGAAAATCAATATGACAGATCACAAAGATAAGATAAAAACAGGAAAGAAAGGTGAAAATGTAGGATGCAGAATTAAAAAAACAAATACAGGAACAAAATCATTTTATTTTTGTGAAAAATATATATTAATTAAGATTAGCAACTAGTGACATAATTAAAAAGTTATTTCTGTAGAGGAAAAGTTTGATATGCTTTCAATAAATGAAGAAATGACAAAAAAGATTAAAGCTGTGCAGAGAATAGTCTCTAGAGCTTTTAGGATAGCAGTTCTGACATGGTTTTGGAAATTTTCTCTCTTTTGCTTTGTGCAAATTGGTCTGTTTAGATTTTTGAGATCATTTATGTTAATTTAAATGTTTTTTCCCGGGAAAATCACCCATTTTGTGTAAAATTTTAAAAAATAATTCCCTTTATTTTGCAAATATTTAATTGGATATCTGTGATTGCTGCCCATTCTCATTTCTAATTATTGTATTGAGATTTTTTTTTCTTTAGGAAGTTAGTTAATGGTGTACCTATTAATTTTATTTTTGATAACCAGCTCCTAAATTTATTTCTAATTGTTTCTACTTTATAACTCATTAATTTCCTCATAAATTCTTTTTGTTTCCTTTCATAACATTACTTTTGTCCTAATTTCTTTTAAAAAGTGCATAATTTTTAATTTTTAAATTTAATACATTTAAAAAGGCTATAAATCATCTAAACCCTGCTTTAGCCATATAGTCAATACTGTGTACTTTGAATTTTCCTTTTTATTTTTTCTAGCTCACAATTTTAACTTGCATGATTTTGTCAAACAGGTTTTTGCTTAGGCTTTTTAAAGATTTTCTTTATTAAATATCCTAAATTTTAGATTTTTGTGTTTTGACTTTTTTAAACTAGATTTTAATCAGTTTACAATGCTTTTGTTCTGTGAATATAAATTTAATCTGTACAATTTCTGTTTCAATGAATTTATTCTTTTGTAGTCAAATATACAATCAATTTTTATAAATATTTCATTGGTAATTTTAAAGAAAGTATTTATCTGATTCCAAGTTTCAGAAGTTAATAGATTACATATTAAAGCTATATCTTTTAAAATTCTGTTTTCATGTAGGTTTTTTGATTTTTTTTTTGTCATGGGCTAAGTTAAATAAGATGATTTTACAACACTTTTATGTTTCTAACTCTCCACTTATTCTCGACAGTTTTTGCATTATTGATTTTTATGATTTTACATTTTATAGCAAAAGCTAGTGTAATATTAATGTGATATCAATATTTTCAGTGTTTTAGCTATAACTAATATTTTTAAATTTCTACCTTATTGACTCAAAATTTGATAATTTTTCTTATACATAGTCAGTAATTATTAGTTTTTAAAATTTAGTCTGAGAATGTTTTTTCATACTAAAAGAATGGGCTTATCACATTTTTATTTTCTGAAATTGCAAGTATGTTTGCCCTCAGTTCTTACATATCACCTCATATAATATATTTGATTTTTGATACTTGCTTTATTTTCTGTTTTCCCTTATATCTCTGGTTATGTGTGTGTGAGCTGATCTCTGATAAATAAGTAAAGGGTAGTGGGTAGGAAGAGTAGAGATCTTTTAAAAAGTTTAAAAGTAGTTCAGGCAAGTAATGGTTATGGGCTGGATTAGAATGTTAGTTGTGTAGGTAAAGGGAAGATAGGAGATGTTTATGTGTGTGAATCTACTAAGGATGGATAACACCCAGTGCTGGTCCTTATTTCAAGTACCTGACATATATTCTCTCATTTTGTATTCTCACTATGATGTGAGCTAATATTTGTCCCTCCCCCTTTATCACTGGGAAAAACTGAGGTTCAGAGAAGCCACTAATTTTATGAGAAAGAGATCTCGACTTGATGCCAAGCAGTCTAGGTTCAGAATCCATACTGAACCACTACACTGCAAGTAACCTGTGCTCTCTGTGCTGAGTTACATGTCACTTCTTTCCAATGACCTCTTTTTTGATTAGGGAATGTTCTTACCAGTCCATATATCTGCTGAAAAGTAGTATTGACATAGAACTGAGAAACGTACTGTGGCTGAAACTATCTTCAATTTAGGATGCTGATGCTGAGAATAGAATCACATCATCAAAGAGGCGGGTAATACTGGTGTTCCCTTGCAGCATGCAGAACCATTAGACACTTAAGAAAATTTTCCTGGTTCCCAGACAAACCTCGCTTGTTTCAGGTTATTTATTTTTTAGGGGTAATTTAGAGTCAATTTATTTATTCTCAGATGACAGTAATTAGAAGTTGCAGAGTAGATTGCCACCCAGTGTATTTTCTTCATCCTTTCAGACTGACAGTATGATTCTTGTAAGGATGGCACATCTCTGCAATTCTTCCTCCCTCTCCTATCACACCTTTCCTATCATTCTGCAGAGTCACCTTGTGCTTAATAGGCTTTCAAAGCCTGCCTGCACCCCAGGCCTTGCATTTCAAGTAAAATATCGTTGTGGGGATGCTTAAGGCATTGGGACCCACTTTTAGTCAATGGTGTCTGTGGGCCTCAACTGTTCTCCCTAGCGCCCTGAGTTGATTTCTTCCAAGTTTCACAGTGCCTGACAGCCTACCTTCTGTCAGAGTTTCATTAAAGATTTTTTTTTATTTTTAGTTTATATTTTTGTTTTATAGAAGACAGAGCAAAAGAAATGCCTGTGTTCTGACATCTCTAACCAAATTATCATTAGTTTTGTTTAAGTTAAATCGATTACTTTGGGGGAATAAAGCATACTTTGTATACAAGTATATTGAAAATGGCATGCTTAACTGTATTTAGTGTGGTGACAACATATTTTAATGTAGACGGAAATTTATTTATTTGCTGTAGCTTGTGAATACACATACGCACACACACAACCTTTTCTGATATTGCATTTAAAAATCAACATTTAATACAAAAGCTTTGTATGTTAGGGAATGCCAAGATGAGATCAAGTGTTCACATTTGTTTTTTGGTAGAACTTTTACACAAATAACAAATAGTATCATTATTGGTTTTTTTTATAGAAATAAAATGTAAACATTGATAGAATTATTATTTCATTCTCTTTTGACAATGTTTTTTGAGGTAACAAGAATGTCTTAAGGTTGTGTTTAAAATTACTTTGGTGACTAAGAAAGGTCAAGTGAGAGACTGATTTATTGAAAGACTGAGTTATACTGTGTTTATCTAAGCTCAAGTACATATCATACATCCTTACTAGATTCGTACTAAGAAGGACATGGCTGTTCAAAGTCAAAGAAAAAAAATAAATCGATTATTCTATTTGATGTATTGTTTTTTAAAAAAATGGAAACACGATGAAGACTGATGACATCTGTAATTTTGTGAACTCAGGTCCTTCTACCTCTCACTTACAAACTCAAATGCCTACAATGACCAGGAAGGTAGTACAAATGAGCGAACAGAACGAGCTGAAAAATAATTACATGGAGCTACCAGTTTATTGTCTATTTAATATTTTTTATCGAGTCATGAATCCAGGAAAAAAAAAACACATTTACTTTTAAAAAAGCAATAGTGCAAAACACTAGGAAAACTTGAGGATGATACTTGGTCCTATTATGAGGAAAGAATAGGGAGTGGGGACTTGAGAAAATGGAAAGCAAATGCTTTATCTTAGGGTGTTCCTACTATTTGGTACATCTTGTCCTCTCTTTCAATATGTATTTTTGGTCACAATATCAACTAAAATAGATTGTGTGGACCAATTCTGTGACAGCCAAACAAAGCAAATCTAGATAGGGGCTACCAGTTTAAGACCCCTATCGTAATATTTATTTCTGATTGTGGTATATCCCCACCCTTATAATATGGAATAGTACTCCCAGGGGCTCTGTGTCACATTCTGAAAATTACCCTGTTTTTACTACCGTGTTTCACTTTATCAATTTTTGCATTTATTTTCTTAGACTTTGCTGTAAGTCCTTCATTAACTGCTATAATTGCACAAAAACGTATTTACAAATAAGGTGACTGAAGCACAAAGAGCTGAGTAATTTGCTCAAGATCATACTTCTAGTAAGTTTGATTGCTCTATAAAATCCAGGCATTCTGTCTCCAGATTCATGCTCTTCACTTATGTGCTTTAATTATTAAACTAACACTAATTTAAACTTTACTGTCTTTTAATAGACACAACTATTGTACCAGTTAAAAAACTGCATTTTTATGTTTTCTTTCCAAATTTGAATAATGACAGAAGTGATGGTTCCAAAGCACGAGACTATCATTATTGTGTATATCCTTCGCAAAAATGTTAACGGTTAATTTGGGAACAGAAAAATAATTGTGCTGCTTCTATATAACTGTATAAATATAAGCAACCAACTTTTTAGACATTTATTAATTCATTATGAGATAGAAAAATATGATGTTTAAATATATGAGTAAAAATTTACAATATAAATTGTAAATATAAATTTACATTTACAATTGTAAATTTATATACATATACAAATGTAAATTTATATTTACAATTTATATTGTAAATTTATCTACTGAAAAAATTAAAATAAAAATACGTTGCTGTTATTTTTAATATCTTTTTATCTGAATTGTATTTCTAGATTGAACTATTGAGTTTATACTCGCAGGGATTTCTTTGCAATGACAGGATATTTTACAATGCAACTTAGAAAAATATATCATTTTTTACACTTTTTTCTATAATTACCGTATACTTTTTATATTTTAGAATATTATGGGGGTACCAACATTTTCATTACATGTAATGCTTTTGCCTTGCCCAAGCCAGGGCTACAAGCATGCTCTTCCCCCATACAGTGCGTTTATAGATTCTGATTGGTTGATGTTTATAAAGGGGTGGCTATGTAACTGACATGAAAACACGGCCTTTAAGAAAGTTATTTTCAAATTTTTAAATGACATACTTGTGTATCTTTTGCTAAAAAATAAAGTGACACCTAAAGTCTACCTTAAATATGTTTGAAATTGGTTCAGGATGAGCTATATTTTTAAATATTTGACAGCATTGTGACAGCTCTATTTCATTGTGTTTTTTTTGGATGGAATGTTTTTATGTCTCTTCTACTCCTGAATGCCTTTGAATGTAAGCACCAGATAAGTGGACCTGATTTTGCAAATGTGTCACATACACACAAAGGTAAGTTTATTTGTGGTCAGAGTGAAAGTGTCAATATGTTCAAATAGATTACAAAAGGCAATTCACATCAAAATAAAATAATCTTTTACTCCTGTTGCTCAAATTTCCTTTCTGGACCTTATCATTCTTTAAAGCTCCATCTTTCCTTACCAAACAGGAACTCAGCAATGTTTTACCCTAATAGCCATTGGTTGTAGTCCATATCATTTTTTAATATACTACTTTGTAAAAGGAATTTAAAATATTCTCTCAAACAAGATAGTGTGTGTCCTAATAACCCCATAATTCCTGAAAGGCATGATCTCTGAGTATTTCAGGTTATCTCAAAGCTTAGTTTATATTCTGTGTGACATCCTGATTTCCTTATAAGTTAGAGAATGTCAATCTCCTTTTGGGATTAAAGTTAATCCACTGTAATTGTTTACTTTCTTTACATATGCTACAAGGATTTGTGAGAATTGGGAGTGCACAAATTTTTCATGTATAAATGTTGCTTGTTGAGAATGCTATTAGCATTGCCCTGATGAGCACGGGTATTCAAGTGCTGATTGGTGGACACCAGAGATTTACACAAGAAAAATTCTGTAATTGCTACATGAGATTCCTGAAGACATACATTAAAAAAGCATACTTTTAATATCTATACTGATGATAGAACTCACTTCTTGCAGTGCATCAATTTTAATGGCATGAAGGTAGCTAGTTTCATATAATCATCTTTTTACCTATTTGCAAACTCCATGAAATTTTTTTCTAATTTTCTAGAAGAAAGATCCAGATTTATTTTAAATTATTTGTGTGAAAAATATTTATTGGATCAGAAAATGGCAAACTCTTTCACAATGTCACCAAATGCCTAGTCTTTCCTATGTCCATCACAATACCTGAACATATAATTACTCTATTTTTAATTAACACAATAGCTTCCTGATACCTACACCAATTCCTCTAATTTTGTCTGACAATTCAACAGTGAAATGCCTATCTCATAGGTGTTTAGTGAATTGGTGAGTATGGACATATCCTCAAATGTGAAACAACTTTGCTTACTTTTTCTGAAATCTGACATAAAATAATGAATACCTACAAATGCCCCACTTCCATAGTAACTTATTCTTGGTAAGGTTTAGTGATTGGTATATTATATTCACATGTCCTCTTTCCTATACTAATTTGTATTTTCAGTTGCTAAGATAAATTGTCATAGAAATCTTTGCATTCACGAAAGAGTTTATCACATCGTTTTGTTTATATACAATGCAGATTATATATAATCTTTATGTTAATTCCTCTACATATATATGTATATATACTATACATATGTATATATACATGTATACATACAGTTGAAGTCTTAAATCATCTGTTAATCAGCCTCCATAAATAACAGAGAAGGAATCAATTTTCAAGTCCATGGAAATCCATGGTACGTTATTAAGTTTCTTCAATGCTTTGAATAAAACTAAAAAAAAAGAAAGATAGATGGCCAAAGATCAGCATGTTTCTTCAGGATAAACATAAGCTACAAAGACAGGGCATGTTTCCCAGGGGGTTGTGTATGTGTGTTGGGGTGTGTGTGTGTGTGTGTGTGTGAGAGAGAGAGAGAGAGAAAGAGAGAGATAGTTTAACGAGAATTATCTTTGCTACAAAACTTAAAAGCATTCAACTAAAAAGAGTATGCCATCTGAACCTACTCTTTCTCCTAGAGTACAATTTACTTTATAACTGCTTCATCATGGAAAAACTGTCACCAGCTCAACATGGTGCCAAAGATTGAAAATCTTCCAGATAGTAAATATTTCAGGGTCTAATTTGTTTGACTAACTTTGATTATGATTAGCCTACTTAAAATACATATTAATAATAATAATTAGCAAAATTCAGTTAAATACACACACATTGAGGGGAAGGGTATAGTCGCCTGCATTATGTTTAGAGAGGAGTGAGCTGCATAGTGTGCTCTGAATATCAACAAGAAACACTTGCTGTCTGCCATCCAAGAGGTGTCACAGGTGGCATTATACTGTAAGACTACCTTAGTCTAGGGTCTGGCTCTTAGAGTTGCAGGCTCAATCATCAGAATGCTAGTACTTGAAAGAAGTTCCATTTTTCAGGGAAAATTCAAGTTAAGAAAGCTCTTAGGGATGGATTCTGCAACCAGAACACTATTTGTCTACTTAGTACAAGAGAATATTTAGATTTCATGTTCTGCTTCTACATGATAAAGAAAATTAATTGTCAGAATGCTTTTGGCCAGCCTGGAATCAAAGCAAGGAAGTCAATTATAACACTCAAATATCTGATATTAAAAAAATCAACCAACACTTACGTGCACATATGGAAATAAAATTCATCGGAAATCAAGTAGGTGGGAGGGGGAAGGAGAAGATAAGTAAATTCACACCTAATGGGTACATTGCACACTGTCTGGGTAATGGGCACATTTATGACTTTGACTAAAATGGTACAAAAGCAATTTATGTAACCAAAACATTTGTACTCTGAAATAAAATAAAATAAGATACAAAATAAAAGTCTTAGATCTTTATTCCTGCTATACCAATAGATTTGCTACCCAGAGGAGACAGGCTAGTACTATAGAAAAAGCCCTGTACCCTACAACAGTACCTGAAGGAACACTGACAATTCTGGCCATCGAGAAGCTCTGTTTCTATAGATAAAAAACCTTTTCCTTTTGATGGACATAGTTTTCCAATATTCAGTCTTCTGAGTACTGTCAAATCTTGTTAGCTTAAGAATCATTAAGCATATTTTTGTCTATATCTGCTTCAAGGTGTTAAATACTGATTGTATTTCTGAGAAAATAACATCTATGTATTTTTTTGTACTATGAGAGCAGAGCATCTCTCTGTAGTATTTGTGTACTCCCATCTTTTATTAGGAGAGTTTTAAACAGGCTGATCTATTTTTGTCTTCCTATTCAACCAAAACTGTTTATTAATTTTCCCCTTTTAGTTTAATAGCATAAAGACCCAAAGCATTCTAAAGTCTACTTAATTCAGGCTGTATAGGTCTGAACTGTTAAAAATTCTACCTATGAATTACTTTGATAATCCTCAACTAATCAAAATACTACGTCTTTAGAGAAAAGCATGCTTTGGGAAACTTTATTTTCATAAAGTAGTAATAGTGATGATAGATTGAATGAATCTAAACTAACAAGTGGAATTTTTATTTTCTTTCAAAATGAAATTTTAGTGTTAAGGCAAACTAAAGCCCTCATTGATATATTTAGACTGTAGGACACATATTATATCATTTTAATTTCCATGCAACAGAGACTATGCACCACCTATGTAGACATGTAAACAAATGTTTGCCTTAACTAAGTGGCAAATAATAAGATACTTTAAAATTCCTCAAAGATTCTTATTATGTAGTCCAGTGGTTGAAATCATTTTATTGTAGAGGACCAGATAGTAAATATTTTATCTTTGGGGAGCCATATGATGTCTGTTACAACTACACAACTCTACAAGAAAACAGCCAGGAATAATATGTAAACAAATGACCATGGCTGTGTCCCAATCAAACTTTATTTACACAGTTGGCAGCAGGCCAGATTTGTTCTGTAGATTTGAGTTGGCAGATCTCTAATATAAAGAAACCCAGAACACATCATTCCATATGTCACATGGAGTAACATGGCACTTTCTATGGTCTTTTGTCATACACCATTTTGGACTTTGAATTAAGGCTTGAATTTTTTAGCCACAATAAAGTAAAGCAGATATGCAACTTTTTGATGACTATTAGGTAGTTTAATGTTGATCACGGTTTGGAAAAAAAAATGTTGCCATCTTCTCTCTATTGATTTTAAGTCATTGACATTGACTAGCCTTCATCATTATGTTTGTCTGCAGAGTTGATTCACAATAGTCTTTTCTTTACAAATAATTGGCTAACATCCAGTAACAGATGGAGATTGTCAAATTGGCTGTGTCATTTACAAAATCTGTGTGTTTCATTGATTATTGGAATCTCACCTAATCCTTATAAATAGCTGAAAGGTCACCTTGTTGTTGATGAAATTCTATCAGGAGACAAGGCAATAGGAACAATTGATGGAATATCTAAAGGGGAAAAATGCAATTGTAATTCATTGTGAAATTACAGTTGGGAATATATTTTAAGACTTCACGGTTGAGAAATTGCTTATTTGCTATTGCTGGTAAACAGGTGTTTTAAAGCCTGCTGATTGCTGAGGGTACTGCAATGACAGTTTCTGAATTTCTTTGCAGGGGATAGAATGGCATAATTAAGAAAATAGAGGCTCTTCCCTGATATTCCTTGTCTTAACTGAAACCTGATTGTCCCCCAGGACCACTCTCATGCCTAGCTTTTCCCAAGAAGGGAGGATAATAGAGATGTCTGCCATCTGTTGAAAGATCATTGGAATCCATTCTTCTAAGTTTAGCATTTATTAGACATTGCCTCATTTATCAGGACAATAACATTCTGAGGTTGGTGCTTTATAGTAGAAGAAGCTGAGACTCAGAAAACATTAAATGAATTATTCAAAGTTAAAAAGCTTGTGTGGCAGTCTTTACATTCGAAAGCCTTAGCTCTTAATTATTTATGCTTTTTTAATCTTTTTGCAATAAGAATACTTAAAATCTATCTTCTTAGCAAATTTCAAGCATATAATACAGTACTGTAGAACAGTCACCATGTTCTACAGTAGGTTTCCAGAACTTATTCATCCTGTATAACTGAAACTTCTTATCCTTTGACCAACATCGTTTCATTTCTCCTTCTCTGTCCTACTCCTGACAGCCACCATTCTACTCTTTGTTTCTATGAGTCAGACTATTTTAGGTTCAAAACCTCATATAAATTAGGTCATGCAGTATTTGTCTTTCTATTAATATATCTGGTTTATTTCACTTAGCATAATGTCCTCCAGGCTCATTTGTGTCGTCACAGATGACAGAATTTCCTTCTTTATTAAGGCAAATTAAAGAAAATATGGTGTGTCTGTATAAACGAGTGTGTGTGTGTGTGTGTGTGTGTGTGTGTGTGTGTGTATCTTCATTCATTTGTTCACGAACATTTAGGTTTTTCCCATATCTTGGCTATTTTGAATAATGCTGCAATAAACATGGGCATTCAGATATCTTTTTGAGATCCAGATTTTATTTCCTTTGGATATATACTCAAAAGTGGGATTGCTGGGTAACATGGTAGTTCTAATTTTTAAATTTTTAAGGAAACTTTATACTGTTGTCCAAATGGTTGTATCAATTTAAATTCTCATAAATAATGTATATACCGTTTTCTCCACATCCTTGCCAATACTGTTCTTTTGCCTTTTTTTTTATCATAGCCATCCTAATGGGTATAAGATGAGATGATATGTCATTGTGGTTTTGATTTGCAGTTCCCTGAAATTAGTGATGTTCATCTTTTCATGTATCTGTTGGTCATATGTAAGCTTCTTTTGAGAAATGTCTTTCTGGGTTCTTTTTTTTTTTTTTTGACAGTGTCTCCCTTTGTCACCCTAGGCTGGAGGGCAGGGGTGCATTCATAGTTCACTGCAGCCTTGAACTCCTAGGCTAAAGTGATCCACCTGCCTCAGCCTCCCAAGCAGCTAGGACTACAGGCACCTGCCACCACACCCAGTTCATTTTTTTACTTTTTTGTAGAGACGGTGTCTTGCTATGCTGGTCTCAAACTTCTGGCCTCAAGCAATCCTTCCCTCTCTACCTCCCAAAGTGCCAAGATTACAAGTATGAGTCATCACACTCAGCCTATCTTTACCTATTTTTTTTCTATTTTTCATTGATACATAATAGTTGTACATATTTCAGGGTTACATGTGATATTTTGATACATTCATATATTGTATAATGATCAAATCAAGGTAATTGGTATATCCATCACCTAAAACATTTATCTTTTCTTTATATTGGGGGCATTCAAATTTTTCTCTTCTAGTTATTTTGAAATATAAATAGACTATTGTTAACTATAGACACCTTATTGAACTGTCAAACACTAAAACTTATTCCTTCTATCTGACTGTATTTTTGTACTCATTAATCACCCTCTTCATCTTCCCTCTCCTTTCCACTCTCCAGGCTCTGGTAACCAACAATCTACTTTCTGTCTTCATGAAACCCACATTTTTAGCTCCCTCATATGAATGAGAGCATGTGATATTTCAAAGAGATATCTGCACTTTCGTGTTTATTGCCATACTATTCACAATAGCCAAAGTATGGAATCTAAAACTAAGTGTCCATCAACAAATTAATCAATAAATCTGGTACATATACATAATGGAATATTATTCAGCCATAGAGAGAATGAAATCCTGTCATTTGCAACATGGATAGAACTGGAGGTCATTATGTTAAGTGAAATAAGCCAGATATTGTAAGACAAATGTGGCCAATTTTTAAGTCGTTTTTATTTTCATACTTTTTTTATTGAGTTGCATGAGTCCTTTATATAGTTTGAGTATTAAAATGTTATGAAATATATGGTTTACAAATATTTCTCCCACACCATATGTGACCTTTTCATCTTGTTTATTGTTGAGCAAAACTTTTAGTTTCGTGCAGTCTGTCCTGTTTATTTATTTATTTTACTTTTTCTGTGTTTTTGTTGTTATAAACAAAATTTTGGCCAAAATCAAATTCAAAAACCTTTTTTCTGTTTTCTTCTAGTAGTTATAAAGTTTCAGATCTCACATTTAAGTCTTAATTTTGAGTTGATTTTTTTGTATATAGTGTGAGGTATGGATTCAATTTCATTCTTCTGCATGTAGATATCAAGTTTTCCCAACCTCATTCATCGAAGACACTTTCCTTTTCCCATTGTGTGTCTTAATCTGAAATATCAAATGCTTGCCATGAGTACTATTCTCTCTCACTCCCTTTTCACATTAATCTTATTTGTCTTTTCCTATCCTTTATCTCTTCATCGTACCATAATCTGTCATCTTCTTTATCTATTTACTTCTCAAATACAGCCTAATAAGATCAGTTGTAAAAATAGTATTATTTTTCAAAAGCTATGTACCAGTCACTACATAAGGCACTTTATATTATTACATTTCAAGCTCAGCGAGGTGAAGCTAACCATCCATAACCACATAGCCAGCTATTCATGACATATTATTAATAGGATAAAAGTGCAGGCATTTCTTTCTCATTCCAAAGTCCAAACTTTTCTTTTACCATACATTGTCACCTCTAATATACTCTCACCACTACCATGAGCTCTCTTCTCTCCTTGTCCTTCAAGGAAACCATTCCTGGAAAGCTCAATTCTTGAAAAAATGATCTTACACATATTTTATTCCTTTACCTTCAATTTAATAGGGTCTTGAAAGAAGGTGTATGAATACATGTTTAACAAGCTATACCAGCTATCTTTTTTTTTTTTAAGAGATATGGTCTCACTGGGTTGCCTAAGGTGGAGTTCAGTAGCACGATCATAGCTTGCTGCAGCCTTGAACTCCCGGGCTCAAGAGACCCTCTGGCCTCAGCCTTCTGAGTGGCTAGGACTACCGTACCCAGCTAAATATTATTATTATTATTATTATTTGTAGAAATGGGGCCTCACTCTGTTGCCCAAGTTGGTCTCAAATTCCTGGCCTCAAGTAGCTTCCCTCCTGGGCTTCCCAAAGTACTTGTATTACAGGCATCAGCCACCACATCCAGCCTAAACAAGCTATCTATAACTAGAAGTTTTATTCCATTTCATTGTAATCATTAGTTTATGAGTTCTTTTTTAATTTCAGAATATTACAGGGGTACACACATTTTGGTTACGTAATTTTCTTTTGTACAGTTTGAATCAAAGTTGTAAGTCTGCC
This sequence comes from Propithecus perrieri, assembly GCA_963574695.1. NCBI lineage: Eukaryota > Metazoa > Chordata > Mammalia > Primates > Indriidae > Propithecus > Propithecus perrieri. The sequence goes on along the minus strand of CAUYRB010013983.1, from coordinate 24,433 downwards.
CTTCACCCAGATAGCATTGTACTCATTAGGTGTGAATTTATCCATCCCCTCCTCCCCCCTCCCATCTACTTGATTTCTGTCAAATTTCACTTCCATATGTGCACATAAGTGTTGATCAATCGATTCATTCCGATTTAGTATTGAGTACATGTGGTATTTGTTTTTCTATTCTCTTAAGGACAGGGAAAGTTGGTATTATTTTCATCCCTAGCATCAAGCAACACAAGGTACTCCATTGAGCATTATTCACTATTAGTTAGGAAGAGATGAATACATTAATGAATGATTATCAAGTCATGAATTCTGAAATTCTGGCATAGAGATCAATATTTCCCTTATACTAACTGAGTGAGGCTTGAAAATTCATCTTATTTTCTGGCTTTTAGTTTTCCTCTCTGTAAATTAAAAATAATATTTGGCTATTTGATATTCTTAAAATTAATTATATTTAAAATATATTCACAAGATGAACTCAAATAATTAACATACTACATAAACAATAAATACTTATAAAATGTCAGCAGTTAATATTAGACAAATTTGTCTCTTCATAAACGTCATATAGAGGCAAAAGCACATTGATGAATATAAGACAAGGAATAGTTACCAAGTAATTATTGAGCATTTGGTAAGTGTTTGTCAATGTTCTAAGTGGTGGGGACATAATAGTGATGAAAGAGATGCATTTCCAGCTCACGTGGGATGAACCAGGACACTAACTAGATCCTTGTACTTCTTTCCCTTAAAGACTACTAATTTTCATTCCATTTCTATATGAATCTGTATCATAGCAAAAATGACAAAAAGAGAATGTTTTAAAAACCCTCCTTTTTCTGTTAGTAGTTGAGATTAATGACAGATACTTCCTCAAATAACTGATTTTATTATTTCAAGCCACTACTGGCTTTAGATTTGTATACTTCTTTTTAAGTCTTGTAAACATTTTTTCCTTGAGTTTTTATGGTTATAGCCTATACTGAGAACAAAGTGGAAGTTTTCCCTGATAAAGGGACAGTTTTTTTTTAGTTTTTTGAAATACAGTAAATGCCTGCTTATGTCTCATCATTTTCAAGTACCTCCACAGTGTGAAGCCTAGACATTCTTTTCTCCACAACATTGGGATAGAATGGAAAGTGACGAAATGTAACTTACTTGCATCACTACAACACTTGGCAAAACAGTTTTTCTTCTCTTACAGCCTAAATTACAACTCTGATTTTAAAACAATTCCACAAATATTTAGAAAATAAAAGGAAAGTTCTCATAAGAATTCTTCAAGGAGAGACAGGCAATTCTGCAAAATGAAAGGGGAAGTTAGGGGGAAAAACTATTAATTTCTCACAAACTTTGTGAAGTGAATTACATATATTTCCCAATTTAGTTCTTTTATCAATCCTAGGAACTGGGTATTATTATTATTCCTAGTTTTTATTATCAGATGAGTGAACCGAATCTCAGCTAGATAAAATAAATTGCCCAAGTTAACCTATTAATAAGCAATTTAGTCAGAAATTAAACTTGGAACTGAGTGGTCATTAAGATAAGTCCTTCTTGTTTCCCAACCTGGAAATTTACCTGCCTAAAGTTTGTGAGGGGGTGTTTAGTAGTGTTAACTAGAAGCTATATGGAAAGAGGAAACAAGAGAAATAACAAAATTTAAAAAAGAGAGAGATTACAAGGTATACCAGAAAGAATTTACAATTGTTTTCCCTTTTTCAAATTTAAGAAAGATTAAGGCCAGTTAAACAGAAAAGTAGTGAAGACAACATTCTATTAAGGGCAAGAGAAAACAGATACCACTGCACTCTATATGTAATTTTACAAAGGTAGCTGGTGGGGATCAACATGTAGAAGGCTCCTTTCAACTGGTAAGGACATTTTCCAGTGTTTAACAAGCACAGCCATTTATGTTTCTAATCTCTAACATTAGATCTGGATTTAGGTTAAATGACTGGTAAATCAAGTTATGACTTAACTTAGTTTTGCCTTGACTTACTGTGCAGCAGTGTAACATTCCAAATCCCACTGTGAGTGTATTGATGTGAGAATGTGTGTATATGTGTGTTTGTATATGTGCCGTGTGTGTGTGTGTGTGTGTGTGTGTGTGTGTGTTCTCCCATAGGACTTACTCTGCATCTATCCACAAATGGGTCAAATGCTCAATGTACATTACATAAATGAATGAACTGAGTTTGGTGATTCTGGCACTGTATTCTGGTACTATGTCTGGCACCATGACAATAATTTAAAAATGGACCACCCTTCAGACACAATAAAATACTCCAGGATTTTGACATTTTGAAATCACTTTTTTAGTATTTAATCCATACAACAACATGGAAAAGTAGGCAGTGCAGTAATTCAATACTTATAAGTTATTTTCAGGTGAATTTCCTCAACTGCATTATTACCACTGAGCAAATAAGGACAGATATTATCATTATCTCTACTTCAAATATTGGAAAATTTAAGAGTAGGGAGATATAATACATTGATAAAACTGAAATTATATTCAATGTTCCTGAACTGAAAAACAGCAATTTATTTGACCACAAAATTTAAAAATTAATTATCTTTCATTTATTGAATTAAAAATACTAAAAATTCTTATTGCAATTTTTATAGCAAAAGTCTATAAATTACTATTCCTTAGGAGTGGTAAAGCACATAAATGAGCTAATCAAATTCTCATCCTAAAAAAAAAACTTTTGTTTCAGTAGTCTATTTTCTGTGGAATTACAGATAATTAGATCTTTGGCTTTGGACTCACTAACTAAAATGTATGTATTTAATTAAGCCTGAACTAGAATCCACAAAGTATGTCTGACATTAGAGAAAACAATGGCAAGCTTTCCAAATGAGAAACAGAAGAACGGCAATAGAAATAATGCTTATGTTAGCACATATAGTTCCAAAATACTCTTACACTATTTGTAAGAATTACTACCCATTTAAATACACAGTTGGCCCTCCCTATCTTCAAGTTCCACATTCATGGATTTAACCAACAGAAGATTAAAAATATTTGGAAAAAAACTGTGGCTATACTGAACATGTGCAGACTTTCCCCCCCTTGTCTTTGTTCCCTAAATAATGCAGTATAACAACTATTTACATAGAATTTACATCGTATCCGGTATTATAAGAAATCTAGAGAACATTTAAAGTACGAAAGAGAATGAACATAGAACATTGCAAATACTATATAATTTTATATGTGAAACTTAAGCATCCTCAGATTTTGGTATCTGCAGGAAGCCCTGGAACCAATCCCCTATGGATTCCAATGGATAACTGTACCCAACTACAATTTTCATACTATAATTTCTTAATATAATTGGTCTAAAAAGTTCAGCATTTTATACAATCTGATAAATTGTAAGCAAGCACAAATGACTCATTTATTAAGAAAAATGTGCAAGTGTCTTTCATGTGTAAGGCACTGGGCCAGGTGTTCTAAGTATGAACAAAATCTGGTCTCCATTCTCAAGAAACTGGGAGTCTAGTACAGTAGATAGCAGATGCTGCATATGCATTAAAAACAACTTTAATTAAAAATGTTAAATGATGAGAATTAAAAAAATAAATATATAACTTATGAATCGCAAAAATAAGAAATTTTTAAGAATATAATGATAACTTCTGGCTTTAGCATGATGGCAAGATTCATGGAAAAATCTTCACTTCATATAATGAAACGTTGCATAAATGACCCAAGAATACTCAATAATTAGTAGTATAAAATTAAGTATACTCTGTTACTAAAAAGTTGGAATAAATATAATTTTCTCTATTTCTCTCACTATGTACAACTAAGAACCCTAGCCATTCTATATAAAACGAACATCAGAAGACTCTGAAAAGTGGAGAGAAGAAAGCAGACTGACTAGCAAATCTAGGATTCAAGGGATTAAATGCTGGGTAGTTCTCTGGGGTTTCTTTTGATCTCATGTATTTCAGATTCGGAACTGAAGAAGACACAACTAAGAAACTTGTAAGATACAGGCAAAATAGAAGCTCCAACAAAGGCTTTTTCTCTCTAACCAAACAATTTACAAACGGAAAGCCTAGCAACTCAAAACACACAGGCAATAACCTCTCTACTCCAGTGAAGCATATTAGAAAAAAACTATGGCTCCCCCCCAATTTATGCCTGCAGAGGCCTGTTGGGTAGTCTAACCTCTACTTTAACGAGGCTGTGAGGAGGCACCACGGACCTGAAACATGGTGATGTCATGTCAGAGAAAGTTAAGTAGGGAGTTGGGACCTTCATCCCCGTGGGCAGTAATGACCTCACACCAAGCTCTCAGTAGAGACTTGGGGCGCCTTGACTTACATCCCACCCAGAAGTAATGAGATACTTCTCTCACTCCTGGCTGTATTGCTTTCGTGAATGGCCTACTGGAGATTAAGGACTTTTACCACTTCTCAGAGGTAAAAAGGCCACATTTTGCTCATCCCCTAAGTGGCATCAGTGCAGACCACATTGATAGTGAAAACTCCCACAAATGTCCAGCATTAACGTCAGTGGAGGTCTGGTGGGGAACTGGTACTTCTACCACTACTTGACAGTAACAAGGCATTGTTCTCTCACTGACAAAGTAGTGTCAGAGGAAGGAAGTATAAACAGATGGTTTAAATAAGACCCAGAGACTCAGAATATAATACCGAAAACATTCAGCTTTTGAGCAAAAATCAACCATTATACTAAGAATCACTGAAAGATCAACTAAATGAAAAAGACAATTAATGCAAACATCAAGATAATAGAGAGGTTAGAATTATCCAACAAAGATTTTTTTAAAATAAGCTATCATTAAAATGTTTCAACTAATAATGATAGACACATTTTAAAAAATGAAAAGGTAGAAAATTTCAGCAAATTAATAGAAAAAATATCTTAGAGAAGAAGAATGGGATTTTTATAACTGGAAAATGCAGTAACCAAAATAAAAAACTCAATGGATGGGTTCAAAGACAGAACAGAGAGGATAGAGGGGGAAAAAAATCAGTGAATACAGAAATAGAATGATAGAAATTACCTAATCTAAGCAATAGAAAGAAAATAGACTGAAAAAAATCATAGCTTTAAGAACCTTTGAGACTATTACAAAACATCTACCATCCCTGTTTCAACAAGTGATAAGATTAGTAGACAGAAAACCTACAAGGATATAGAAGACTTCAATATCATCAACCAACAGGAACTAACCAATATTTACACAGCATTCTACCTAAAAGCAGCAGAATAAATCCTTTTAAAGTGTCCATGGAACATATACCAAGATAAACCAAATTGTGTGCCATAAAACAAACGTTAACCATTTTAAAAGAATAAACATCAAAGAACCAACTTTTTATTAATCTTCTGTATAGCTTTTTTGTTATCAATTTAATTTAGCTCTACTCTGACTTTTGTTATTTCTTTTCTTCTTCTGGGTTTGGGGTCGGTTTGCTCATGCTTTTCCAATTCTTTGAGACAATTCATTAGACTGTATATTTGTGATCTTTCTGTCTTTTGGCTGTAGGCATTTATGGATATAAATTTTTGTCTCAGGACTGCGTTAGTTGTGTCCCACAGATTTTGATAACTTGTGTCTCCTTTATCATTTAGTTCAAAGAATCTTTTGATTTCCATCTTGATTTCCTCCTTAATGCAATAATCATTCAGCAGAAGGTTGTTTAGTTTCCATGACTTTGTGTAGAGATGAGAGTTTCTGGTGGAGTTGATTTCCAATTTTATTCCACTGTGGTCTGAGAAGATGCATTATATAATTTCTATTTTTCTAAATTTTTTGAGACATGCTTTTTGGCCTAGAATATGGTCAATCTTAGAGAATGTCCCATGAGCTGATGAGAAAACGTGTATATTCAGTGATTTTGGAGTAGAATGTTCTGTAAATGTCAGTCAGGTCAATTTGTTCTGGAGTTCTGTTTAAGTCCATTGTTTCTTTACTTTCTGTTTGCAAGATCTGTCCTGTTCGGTCAGAGGGCTGTTGAAGTTCCTGGATATTATGGTGTTTCTGTTTATCATTTTGTTTAGATCAAGTAGGATTTGCTTTGTGAATCTGGGTGCACCTGAGTTAGGTGCATAAATATTCAGAATTGTTATATCTTCTTGTTGAATTGTACCCTTCACCATTACATAGCGACCATCTTTGTCTTTCATTACTTTTGTTGATTTGAAGACTAAGTTATCTGAAATCAGAACTGCCAGGCCAGTTTTCTTTTGACTTCCATTTGCTTGAAATATTGTTTTCTATTCCTTCACCTTGAGGCTGAATGCATCCTTGTGAGTTAGAAGTGTTTCCTGAAGACAAAAGATACTTGGCTTGTGTATATTTATCCATTCAGCCAGCCTATGACTCTTCAGTGGGCAGTTCAAGCCATTCACATTTATTGAGAGAATTGATAAGTGGGGAAGATTTCTGTTCACCCTGTTGAGTTGAACTCTGTTGCTTTGTTTTCTCTCTTGAGCCATTGTGGTATCTGGCCTTTGATCTTTAGTGTTTGGATGATTTTACACTGGTGAGTGTTTATTGTGCTGATCCATGTGTAACACTGTTTTGAGTACTTCTTAGAAGGCAGGTCTTATCTTGATGAATTCCCTCAGTCTTTGCTTGTCTGAGAATGTCTTTATTTCTCCTTCATATATGCAATTTAGTTTTGCAGGGTACAAGATTCTAGCCTGGGCATTATTCTGTATGAGAAGAGTGAGAATGAGGCCCCAGTCTCCTCTTGCTTGTAAGGTTTAAGTTGAGAAGTCTGCCATTATTCAGAAGAGTTTTCCTTTGTAGGTTACCTGTTTCTTTCACCTTATAGCTTGTAGGAGGGCCTCTTTGGTGGTTATTTTGGTCAGTCTGATGACTGCGTGTAGTGGTGTCTTCCTGTTTGCAATGAATCTCCCAGGAGCCCTTTGAACTTTTTGTACCTGGATATCTAGATTTTTAGCAAGGCCTGGGAAATTTTCCTCTATTATATCTTCAAATAGTTTACACAACCCTTGTGTAATTTCTTCTTCACCCTCAGAGATGCCTATGATTCTCACATTAGGCCTCTTCACATAATCCCACATTTCTTCTAGGCTTTGCTCTTTTCTCTCATTTCTCTGCTCTGTCTCTGTGATTGACTTATTTAATTGAATGGTGTTATCTTCAATACCTGAGATCCTTTCTTCCATTTGATCTACCCTGTTCTTGAGGCTATCCACTGTGTTCTGTAATTCCTTGAATAAATTCTTCATTTCCAGGAGTTCAGTTTGATTTATCTTTAATATTTCAATTTCTTTAGTGCATTTTTCTTCCAAGGCCTGAATTTTTTTGTGTGCGTGGTTTCTTTGTGTTGGTTATCCATGTTTTCATGCATATCATTCAGTTTTCCTACAATCCATGTTTGAAATTCTTCTTCTGTTATTTTAGTGTTCTGAATTTGGCTGATGTCCATTGTTAGAGAGCTAGTGTTCCCTTTTGGGGGTGTGCTTTCCATTTGATTCTTCATACTTTCAGAGTTCTTTCACTGATCCTTTCCCATCTGGATCAGCTATTGCTTCTTACCTTTAATTTTCATTTGGATAATGACAAGCCCTGTTTAGTCTCTGAGCCAGTAGGTGGTGTTTGTGGGTAAGATTCGACCACACCCTGTATGATGAGTCAATAGATGCACTTAAAAGATGTGCAGAATGACCTCTCTGTCAGTAGGTGATGCTTGCTGGGAGGAACAGGCTACAGTGTTGTTTTGGGGTCCTGTAACCAGCTCTTGTTTCTCTGGAGAGGCACTCTAGTGCCGCAGGTCCTGGTGGGGCCCTGGGATTTCCAGTTGTGTCCTTATTCTCCACTCCAGTGGAGGCAGGTGGAGGAGTGAGGCTGGATGGAGCTGGGTTGGGAAGCCTGCCCTAAAGCTCCACAAATGCTGTTAGCAGGGGTCAAAGGTCTGTTCTCTACCTCTGGGCAAAGCTGCCAGGGAAGGGCCGAAATGGCCCCATTCAGCCAAAAAATCTGCTTGTGGGCTGGGGCTATCTGAGACCTGCAGTATGGAGAAAGCCTCACTCCTTTCCGCCATCCCTATTCCGTGGTTTCTCCCAGGCCTCAGCCAGCAGGTAGGACCTCAAGCCAGTGGATATCCCCTGGCTGTGATGCGGGCCCAGAGGGTCCCTGCCCAGGATGGCAGTCTGAGATGGGATCACCGCCCTCCCATGGGAGGAGGGTTGCCTCTCAAGCACGCTGATCTGCCCATGAAGGCATACACACCTCAGTAGGCTGGTTACAAATATTTCTCCTGTGCTCCCAGGCAATGTGATCGAGACCTGGGTGTACGAAATCTGGTCTGCAGGCCTGTCCCCTGGGCCCCAGAGATCAATCCCTGACCCTGCCAGGGAGAAGAATGCTGGTCTCAAGTCACCCATGGGGTGCCCAAGCTGGATCAATGTCTCTCTGCCTCGGGATTTGCCCCACTCTCCTGGAGTCACCAGGCAAGCAGCAACTGGAAGGGCTGGCAGGTAGGGAGCTCACAGTCTGAGTACCCTTCAGTTCACTGTAGGGCCCCAAAAGAAAAGTTCCGTTTCCTGCATATGCCTCCGGGTGGTGGCTAAATTGTCTCTTTTGGCAGCCGTGGGTAGGGAAGAGGGAAGAGGAAAATAAAACAATATGGTACTTGCCGATCGGCTCTGGTCTGTGGGCCAGGAGATGACTTGACGGAGCTGGTGGCCTGGTGCCCTGTCTACAAGAGGCTCACTGCTCACTGGTGGCTGCTGTCTCTGCGCTGGCGTTAGCAGGTCTCTCCAACTGCTCAGGAGCCCACCAGCAGTCCGAGATACAAGAAGGGGAAATTTAACTGGTCCACCTATCCTTGTTGCTGGTGTCCAAGCCTCTCTGGGCCTTTCTCCTTTCAGTTCTCCACAACTTCTTCCCATGGAGTCTCCTGTAGTTTCAGGCACCCTTCCTTCCAACCCTTATCCAATCTATGTTTGACTGCCTGTTTATTTTTTTTTCACTTTCTTCTAAAGTCTTGTAGAGACACTCTGGCTGGTGGTTTTTCTCATCTGCCATCTTGCCCCTCCCTCCTATGCTTCTGGTAGGGCTTCAAACTAGTACAACCTCTGAGGGATGTAATATGGAGACACCTCAAAGAGCTACCTGTAAAACTACCATTTAATTCAGCAGTCTCATTACTGAGCATCTACTCAAAAGAACAAAAGACACTCTATAACAGAGACAGCTGCACTAGAATGTTTATAGCAGCACAATTCACAATTGCAAAGATGTGGAAACAACCCAAGTGCCATCAATACATGAGTAGATTTAAGAAAATGTGGTATATGTATATCATGGAATTCTACTCAGCCACAAAAAAATAATGGTGATATAGCACCTCTTGTATTATCCTGAATAGAGCTGGAACCCATTCTACTAAGTGAAGAATTACAAGAATGGAAAAAAAAGCACCACATGTACTCACCATCAAATTGGTTTTAACTGATCAACACTTGAGTGCACATATAGTAATAATATTCATCAGGTGTCAGGCAGATGGGAGGAGGGAGGAGGGGATGAGTATATACACACCTAATGGGTGTGGTGTGCACCGTTTGGGGGTGGACAGGCTTAAAGCTCTGACTCGAGTGGGGCAGAGGCAATATATGTAATCTGAACATTTGTACCCCCATAATATGCTGAAAAAAAAAAGAATAAACATCATACATAGCATATTCTCTGACCACAATGAAATCAAACTAGAAATCAATAAGAAAAAGGAAACAGGTAAATCTCCAAACACTTAGAAACTAAACAATACACTTATAAATAATAAGAGTAAGACACAAGAAAAATATAAGATGCATTGACTTAAATGAAAAAAAAAACATTACATATAAAATTTGTGAGGCACAGATAAGGGAGTACTAAGAGGGAAATTTATAGCATTAAATGCTTACATGAGAAAAAAAGAAAAGTCTAACCTTAATATTCTAAGCTCCTTACAAAATAATGTAGAAAAAGAATATAAAATAAACACAAATTAAGCAAAAGAAATAATAAAGAGTAGAAAATGATAAAATTAAAAGCAAAATACAATACAGATAATTAATAAAATAAGTATCTGGTTCTCTGAAATGATCTATGAAATTTATAAACCTCCAGCAAAACTGTGAAGGAGAGAGAGGACATAAATTGTCAACATCATAAATAAAACAAGAATAGCACTACAGACCTTGTATGCAACAAAATAGAATGCTACAAACTCTACAAACATAAATTTGACAATTTAGATGAAATTTATCTATTCCTTGAAAAGGTCAAACTACCACAACTCATCTAGTGTGAATAGATAATTTCAATAGCTCTATAACTACCAAAGGTAATAGTTATTTGTAATTGAGTTTAATAAATAAATAAATTCCCCAAGAAGATGTCACCAGAGGATTCTATCAAATGTTTAAGAGGTATTGACACATTCTACACAATCTCTTACAGAAAATAGAATAGAAGGGGTCATAGGGATTCCAATTCCCATTGACTTTATAAAGCTAGTGTTAATCTGACATCAAAACAAGAATATTACAAAAAAAGGAAAAAAAATGCCTCGATGTGCTTCATACATATAGAACAATAATCTTTAACAAAGCATTAACAAGTATAAGTCAGCAATATATAAAAGTAATTATAAACCATGATTAAGTGATGCTCATTACTGACATGCAAGGCTGGATAAATATGAAAAATCAATCAATGTAATCCAACATATTAACTGGTCATAGGAAGAAAAATCATATAATCATCTCGATTTATGTAGAAAAATTATTTGACAAAATCTTATTTCCATTCCTACTAAAACTCTCAGAAAAGTATGAATAGAGGAGAATCTCCTCAACTTAATAATGAAAATCTACAAAAGCCTGTAACTATCATGATAATTAGTGGTGAAAGACTGAATTCCTTCCCCCAGGACTGGCAACAATGCAAATATGTCTGCTCTCACTATTCTTATTTTACATAATTCTGGATGTTCTAGATAGTTAAGTAAGGCAAGAGAAGGAAATAAAAGATCAGAAAAGAAGAAAAATGGTCTTTATTTGAAGATAACATGCTTGCTTACATAGAAAATTTGAACAAATCAAAACTGTCACAGAAATAATAAGAATATTCAGCAGAGTTACAATGTACGAGATATGCACATAAAAATCAATTGTATTTCTATGTGCTAGCAGTGAACACATTGACATTGAAATTAAAAGCACATTTGAAATTGGAATGGTAAATGAAAAAACCCAGAAATATTTAATTGCAAATTTAACAAAGGATGTACCTACCTTTTATATTCAAGACAACAAAATTCTGATAAAATATATCTAAATAAAAGGAAATACCTAGTTCTTGGATTAGAAGACAACAAAATAAAGATTGCAATTCTCTCCTAACTGATACACAAGTTTAACAGAATACCTATCAAAATTTTAGCAACTCTTTTATGGATGTAAATATGAATATGGAAAAGTAAAGGATGTAAACTAGATCAAACAACTTGAAAAAGAAGAATAAAGTGAAAAATGTCAGTGTACCTGGTTTCAAGACTTATTATACACCTACTATAAGCACGAATGTGTGGTATTGGTTGAGATATAGATAAATGGATCTGTATAACACTATCGAGAACTCAGAAACAGACACACAAAAAATACGCCCTACTGAATTTTGGCAAAGGTGCAAAAAGGGTTTCAACAGAACAAAGATAGCTTTTCAAGAAATGGTGATGGGCCAATTAGACATCCATGACCAAGAAAATTTGAAAAAACCCAAGTAAACAAATAAAATATCCACCCAACAATAATAAAAACAAAACAAAAACCCTTGACTTAAAGTCAATACTTTATTCAAAAATTAACTGACAATGAATCATAGACTGAAGTGTAAAATAGAATTTCTGGAAAAAAGAAACAAACAAAAATATAGGAAAAAATCTCTGGATCTAGGGCTAGGCAAAGAATTGACAACAAAACTATAATCCATAAAATGAAAAATTAATAAATTATATAAGTATTCAAATTGTACCTTTGTGTAAGACCCTGTTAAGAAGATAAATAGATGAAACTATATACAAGGGTAAAATATTTGCAAACCATGTATGTCACAAAGATCTAGTATCAAGAATATAAGAAAAACTCTCAAAATTCCACAAAAATGAAAAAAGGCAATCCAACCAGAAAATGCATAGAAGATCTGAAAAGACCTTTCACCAATGAAGATATATAGATGGCAGATAAGCAGATGACAAAATATTCATCTGCATTAGCCATTAGAGAAATGCAAATTAAATTCATAGTGAGATATCACTACACACTCATCAGAATGGCTGAAATATTCATATACACATATATACATATATGTATATATATACACATATGTGTGCATCTATCTATCTATCTATGTATCTATATATAAACACAAAATACTGGCAAGGATGTGGAAAAACTACATCATTAACACATTTTTGATGGGAAGGTAAAATAGTACAGCTGCTCTAAAAAACTGTTTGACAATTTTGCTGAAAACTAAATGTACTACTACCATACAACCCAGCAATTGCATTTCTGGGCATCTATACCAAATAAATGAACTTATAGGCATATAAAAACCTATTCACAAATGTTCATAGCATCTGTATTGGTAATAACTTCCAAAGTGAAAAAAAAAAAAACACAGATATCTTTCAACAGATGAATAGTTAAAAAAAAAAAAACTTGATGCATCCAAATTCTCAGCAAATATAAGCTATGATTCAGGCAACAGTTTGTATGAATCTCCAGAGAATTATACTGAGTGCAAAAAAAAAAAAAAATAGGCAAACTCAAAAGCTTACATACTGTATCATTCCATTTATACAACATTCTTTAAATGACCACAATTTAGAAGGGGAGAAGAGGTTAGAGATTACCAGGTACTAAAAACTACAGTGCATGGGTAAGGTAAGTGGGTATGACTAGAAGAGGGCAACTACAAGGGATCATTATAATGATGGAACTGATCTGTGTTTTGATGTTCTCAATGTAAATATCCTTATTATACCATAGATTTGTGAGATGTTACCATTGGAGAAAACAAGTGAAGCTACATGGGATTCCTTTGTATTACTTCTGCTTATAGATGTACAATTATTTCAAAATTTTAAAAGTTAATTAAATAATTATACCATAAAATATATTTTGAAATCAATAATAAAATTATCTGTGATTCCAAAATTGAAATTTCAAGATCTTTTCTTAATGAGAGGCTGTAAACTTCAGCTCTTGAACCTGGAAGAGGACTTGAAAATCTATCAATTTTTGGAAGGTTTAATTAAACTACTCCAATTTCTGAGCTTGATATTGGTCTGTTCAGTAATTCTAATTCCTCCTGGGTAAACTTAGGGAGGTTGTATGTTTCCAGGAATTTGTCCATTTCCTCCACATTATGTAGTTTGGGGGCATATAGGTTTTTATAGTATTCAAAGATAATATTTTGTATTTCCATGGTGTCTGTTGCGATCTCTCTTTTTTCATTTCTAATTGAGTTTATTAGAGTCCTTTCCCTTTGAGTTCTTGTCAATCTGGTAAGAAGGCTGCAATTTTGTTTATCTTTTTGAAAAACCAGCTTTTGGTTTTGTTGATCTTCTGTATAGGTCTTTTGTTCTCAATTTCATTTAGTTCTGCTTTGATCTTAGTTATTTCTTTTCTTCTGCTAGGTTTGGAGTTGATTTGCTCTTCCTTTTCCAATTCCTTGAGACTGTTCGTTAGATTGTTGATATTTGAGTGTTCTGCTTTTTGGATGTGAGCATTTAATGCTATTAGTTTTCCTCTCAGGAATGCTTTTGCCAAGTCCCACAGCTTTTGATAACTTGTGTCCCTGTTATCATTAAGTTCGAAGAATGTTTTGATTTCTCTCTGTATTTCCTCCTTTACTCAATAGTCATTCAACAATAAATTGTTCAATTTCCATGATTTTCTGAAGTGGTGCATATTTCTGTTGGAATTGGTCTCTAATTTTATACCACTATGATCTGAGAAGATACACGGTATTATTTCTATTTTTTTTAATTTCTTGAGGTCTGATTTGTGGCCTAGTTATTTAGTTATTCATCTAAAACGTATTTTTTGAGTGTTATGATAATATGTTAGGCACTGTTCTGTATGCTTGTGATAGAAACATGCACAAGGCAGATAAAGTCTGTGATTCCAAGGAATCACATCTAAGATGAGATAGATATTATAAAGAAGTAATCGAATCAACAAGGTGATTTTAAATAATAATGGGGCTCGCATGGTAGCTTATGCGTGTAATCCCAGCACTTTGAGAGGCCAAGACAGGAGGAACACTTGAAGCCAGACGTTCGGGACTAGCCTGGATACCAGAGTGAGACCCCAATCTCTAAAATATAATAAAAAAAATATTAGCTGACATGGTGGTGCGCACCTCTAGTCCTAGCTACTTGGGAGGCTGAGGCAAGAGGATTTCCTGAACCCAGGACTTCAAGGCTACAGTGAGCTACGATGGTGCCACTGCACTACATACTGAGTGACAGAGTGAGAACCAGTCTCTACAAAAAATAAAAAATAATAATTAAAATAAATAACTAAAAAATGAATACAAAGATGAAGAAAGTAAAATGATACAATGTTGTGATAGTAATGGGACAGGCAAGAAAATCTACTGTAAGGTGGGTTGTCAAGTAATATCTCTCTGAAAACAAAAAGGACTGAGCCATGTGTAGTTATGGGGGAAGAGTTCTCCCAGGACAGAGAAAATGTAGCACAAAGACCTAAATCAGGAATAATTTTCATGCATTTGAGGAATGGAAAGGTCACTGTGGCTATAATAAAGAGAATAAAGAAAAAAATTGGCAGCAATGATATTTGAGAGATAAGCCAGCACTCAATATGTAGAGGCCTATTTTACAGACAAGAAATCTAAATTTTACTAGTAGTTAGGAGGAAAAGCTTTTTAAATTCTTTTTTTAGTGATATGCTTTGAATATTTCAAAATGTATAAAGATTGTAGGTGGCTCAAGAGTGAAAGTAAGAGGATCACTTAAAATACATTGCAGAAATCCAAGAAAGGTGGTGATAGTTTGGATTGTGGTAGAAGAGATAATGGAGATAGAAAGAAGTTGATTAAAGATATGTTTCCTAGAATAGAGAAGTTACCAAAAAGTGAATGAACTAGATGGGAGGGACAAAAAGGAATCGAGGAAAATTCCTTCATTTTTTTCTTAAGCAACTAAATAATTTTATTAATTTGAAAGAAACAATGTTTTAAAGATAGAATTAGTTCAAACATTTATTCACTAAACATTTATTATGATTTGTTCGGTTCATCATATGACAAGTGCTCTGGTACTGGGCAATGAATGAGTTTAGTGTAGCAAGGAAAGCAAACACATAAACACAACTAATGGCAAAATGTGCAATAAGTGTAAATAGTACACACACAGAGGAGGAGGCAATTAACCATGACTAGGTTAGGAATGATCTCTAAATTCACAGATAAAATGTTTTTGAGTATTTAAGATACATAGAAGTTTTGAATATGTATAGAGGACATTTTTGGAAATTTTTCCAAATAATGAGAACACAAAGGCAAATGGAAAGATTTGTTATACAGCTAGTGACTGAGTCAGAATAAAAAATATTTTGTTGTCTATAGTCATGCCACCTTGAGGGCGCTCAATCTCGTCTGATCTTGAAAGCTAAATAGAGTCAGGCCTGATTAGTACTTGGATGGGAGACTTCCTGGAAATACTGTGTGCTGTAGGCTTAAAAAATAATAAAAAAATAAGAGACATTTTCTGAATGATAGTCTTGTGATCTTTTAGCATCATCCTCTTTCCAATTTCTCTGTTTCCTTTTTAAAAATTTTTAAATAATTTCATGTTCTCTCTCTCAAGTTCTTAAGTCAGAAATATTTATTGTTCATGATCACATTCCCTACATGGGGATTCATTTTTTCAAAGAAATGTAGGTTCAACTAATTCTAGACTTTTATTGCTTCCTCCTACATACATTTCCAATTCAACATGTCCAGTTCTTATTTCTTCCAGAATAATGTGAACTGTGATACATTATTACAAAATTTTCCATACTCCAAGCTGAAATAATGAAAAACAGTTAAATGTGACATGTTAAATTTAACTCTCTCTATATTCATTATTTTATTTTATCTTATGCCATTTTTGCCTTTATGATTTTATAATTATCCTATGGTAGTTTTTTATAGACTAGAAAAAGAAAGGGAGAAAGAAATTTTGTGTGTGTGGGTACGCACATGTGCACCCACACATGCCGGTGCACACACGAGTACGATGTGTGTATGTTTTAATGTCCCTCCCTGTCCAAATATAAAATGATCACATCCTTCTATATATTCGAAATTTCACTTTTTCTTAGAATGCATAGGTCATGGAAACATTGCTAACAGTGGAAATAGAATTACTATGCAAGTATCTGTTACAGCATTGAGATACGGGGAGAGGTTCCAGGTGACTGAGAGGGAGTTTAGGGAGAGCGGGCTACTGAAGTAGATCTCTGAAAATGTTCACTGTGAAGTTCTAGATTAGAAAAGGCATCCAGCAGTGGGGAACCTGTGGCCTTGGAGCCACATGTGGCCTTCTGGATCCTTGAGTGCAGCCTTTGACTGAATCCAAATTTTACAGAACAGATCCTTCTAATAAAGGATAACAATAACAAATTGAATTTATCCCTGTGGATTCTTCAAAAAGATGCTCTAACTACTTGTTTGCCAAACAGTTATTAGTACCACTAGGGTTCCCTAATAGAAGGAAGCAAAGGTCAAGTGAAAAAAATTTTAAAGTGTGTAGATTTCTACTGGAAAAAGGGAAAGATGCACCTCCCCGAATAAAATTTATAATACAAGTGCAATGGACAGGTTATCCTTCTTTGAAAGAATATACCACAAAATGTCCATTGTAATCTGCTTGCAAAAAGGAAATTAAAACTAATCATTTAAATAAAGTGGATTAAATGATGAAAGTTGTTATTATCCACTTGGAATGTTTATACCCAGCAGAAAACATGTGAATCAAATATTCATCTAGTTATAGATATTTTGATAATCATCAATTCTCTTTGAAAGTAGAGTGAAGCCAGCCCCATTCACAAAATTGAAGTGTGTGAGTGAAGTTGAGATCTAAGTTCAAATTATACTTCAGAAAGGAAATACTGGTACTAATAAATTACTTTCAATGTAAATATGATTATAATGGAAACTAAAAGTAGATTAAAATGGAAATATATCATAGCAAAATGATTCCTTATTTATAAAGAGTATGGATTTATAAAGTCATAAATTTGGCTTAATTTTTTAAATAAAGTAAGCTTTAGGCAGCTCTACAAGTTTTGTTCCTACGCTATACACATTTGAAATGAAACCTATTTTCAAAACTAAAATAATTAACTTTCATCATACCTGTTTCCCCATTGCATTTCTTATCTCTGATAATGACCCCATCCTTCTACCAATTTTTCTTAGTATGAAATTTAATTAAATTAAATCCACATTAATTGCTCCTTTATTTCTCTCTAACCCTTTGCCAACCAAAAGATCACTGTATCTGTCAATTCTATGCTACATTTAATTGGGTTTTAATTTCTTTTTTCTACTTCCATAACTACAGTTTCAACTCTCATTCTTTTTGCCTTAGAATTTCATAATTTTCTCCTAATTGATCTCTTGCTTATTTTTCTCACTACACGATCTTCTGAAAACACATAAATCCTAACATGCTCCCTCATAGTATCATCATGTTTTTCAAAATCCAAACTTCTTGGCATAATATACATGATCTGACTTAGGACTACTTTTATATCCCTTATGTCCTATGACTATTTTAATATTTCAATCACTTCCTAGATATGCTATACTCCTGTGGGAGTCAGCATATATAAGTTGGTTATGTCTCTGTGCATCCACTTTCCCATATGTAAAATCATCATAAATGTGAAAGCTCTATCTAGGCTTTGTGTGAGGACTAAAAGGGTTAATCCATACACGGCACTTAGTAATATGCATGGCACATGTTGAGGAATGCTCAATAAATGCTAGATATGATTGATGAGGAGGAGGACGAGGAGGATGAATGATCATGATGAAGAGAAACATCTCCATACCTTTATGAATGCCATTTTGCTTTTCCAGTTATAGCCTCCCTGCCCACTACAGGTCTCTAATTGCCAAACTAACTCAGTGTTTCTTTCACACAATCTAACAAATCTCGGCTCAACTCACTTACATCTATTACATTGCATATCACATCACAACATGAATATTTGTGTTTTCATTAGTGTGGAAAATATTTACACATATATATATCCGTGTGTAAGTATATGAGGGCTGTCTGGAAAATACCCAGCCATTGTTAATATAACAAGAATATATTACATCACTGGATACTTTTCAGACATCCCTTCTATATAATAGGGGCAAAATATTATTTACCTCAGTAAATTTCATGAAGATTAAATACATTATATACGTAAATTTATTTGAATAGTGAACTATACAAGCATTTTTGTTATTATTTTACTCTCTCACACTTTGTGTTCCTTGAGGGTAAAGATTGGCATTATCATAGCCCCAGTAGCTAGCACAACCTAGGCACATAGTAAAAGTTAAATGTTTTTTTAATTAATAATCCAAATGTTTTAACTTTGCAAGATTTACAAATGTAACACAAATGAAATTCATCTTTGTGTTACTTCCCATAGTAAAAAAAAAATCATGTCACCTAAGAGATGCTGTAAAAATTCAAGACATAAGACATATCACGTATTTATGGTTAATCCCGGTGTAGTCATATTTAAAAAAATATCATTAGTCCTAAATCCTAGTAATAGCATCAAAAGTTATTCTTCCCATTATTCTGTTTTTCAGCTACTCTAAAATCCTCAAATTCTTGAAAACAATGGATATTGAAAAAGGTTTATCCCCTAAGTGTTAAAAGAACTCATAGAATATAATTAGAATTATTGGATTCTGAGGGGTGTTATTTTCTTGAATATCCTTTTCGAGACACCATAAACAAAGATCTCCTTGTAGGACAAGGATGCCTACTTGGATGGGTTAATTCACTTATTCATTCATTTAACAAATGCTTCCTTATGCAGCAATGTTTTCTAATCACAGTTTCCTAATGTGAAGCTAATTTTTGTCTGCTAAATCTGACATCTGGGCCCTCTCAAAGGCAATTTCTGTTGCCTGCCTTTTTCTTGAGTAAGTCATACTTTTCTGTTTATTTTCATGTCTCCTGATTTTTGTTCAATCTAGATATTTAAAACAATATATTGTAGCAACTCTGGATACTTATTTCCATCCCCCACAACCTCCAGAGCTTGTTAGTGTTATTGTTTACTTATCTGTTTGTTTAGTAACTTGGCTGGACTATTTTAGTGAAGTCTATTTTTCCTCACAATGTGCCTCTTCTAATACTGTTCTTCATATAGTGCAGACATGAGTATTTACACAGTCCTCTTGGAAGGAAAAGTGAGTTTATTTGAATGTGTCTTTGTCTCTTTTATTGATCTAAGAAGCTGTCTGTCTCAGTTGTTCCTCCCAGTTGTTAGCTTTGGATAAGTGCCAGCTGATTTGTTTATTTTTGAGTTCCCTGGGACATAAATTTCTCTACAGTCTGATCCAATGAAATTTGGGCCCCTTCAAAGGGATAATCTTTAATGTCGGTCTTTGAGGTTTATTGTGATCTCAGGAGGGCTCTTCGGCTTGCTTTCTCCACGGTTCTCTCTGGTGAATTTCTTGTTGGTTTATAGTTTAGTTTGCTGCTCTCATGGTGCTACCATCTTTCTTTTAATTGCTATAATCTAACTTGTTTTCTAGAGCACTCTTAGTCTTGAACTTCCCCTTACTCTTTTCCAAATAAAAGCAGCTCAGCTGTGGAGAGCTTGAGAGTTCTTTGTTAGTAAAACTTGCCAATTTGATGAACACTCTGCTAGGATTACTGCTCCACTTCTCTAAGAAAGATCCCTTCTTTACAAGTAGGCTCTTGGCTGGGTAACAGCCTTTTTTCTTTCTTTAAGCTTTCTTCCTATCATGGAAGTTCTGCCCTATGAGTAAGGTTGGGGCAAGGGTGATGAGTGTCCCAGTATTCTAAGCCTGCCATAAATTTGGTAGAGTTTCCACCCCACCAGTTGGGGTTAGGTGGAGGAAAAGAGCCCTTGGCCTCTCAGATGATGTTAACTCGATGTTACACTACAACTCCAGAAGTCATCTATTGTTTGTATTTTTAAGAATCTCCTCCATCACCTGTGAAATTCTTCCATCTGTGTCAGCAAATATCACCACATATCTAAGATCAAAGTATTTGGTTGGAAGACTCCTATACACGTATTTCAAATATGAAATTCTCAAAAAATTCTGACCACTTTTCTTATTCAAAAATTTTGCTATTCCATAACCTAATTACATGGAAGATAACTGTATCGTACAAAAATATTTCTTCAGATTTAAGTCTATGTTTCTTTTAGTTTTATCATTATAATATTTGCTGGTTAAGTTTCACAAAAATATACAAAAAACACAAATCTGTGTGTTTGTGCATGCACATGTACACGTGTGTGTGTGTGTGTGTGTGTGTGTGTGTGTATAAACTGAGCATTCTCACTTCAGGTCCTTTCCCCTGATTAAACATAGAATCCCAACTGCTAAAACTGTTTCTTGGAAAAGCTGTTCATGTCATGTTTCTTAAAAATATTACTTCTTCTTCTTACACTTATGTCTTTCCAAATGTACTCATAAGCTTTGACTAAATAAAATGATAATGTGGTATTGTTTGGGTTGCTACTATGGATTTTTACCAGGTTCTTTGTGTAATTATAAACCCTGTATTACAGTTTTTTTTTTTTTTCTTTCATTGCCTCCCGGGAAGGTTTTATAGAAGACATGTAATCTGGACCTGAACATAAATTCATCACTTGGATAAAGTGATACTTATCAACATCTTCTTGTAAGAGAGTATTTTGTAAATTAGATCATTTATTAGATTTCATTTATTAGACTAATGTATACACAGAAAAAAAATAATGCCTATTTACATACAGGGTCATCTATTAACACTTACATGTGTCTATATGTATCTAGATATTTGAATTTTTCTCTTTTCTCTTTCTACACATTTTAAAAAATATTTCTTTGGAAAAGTATGATAGTGGAAAAAATCACATTCTATTATTTCCAGACTCATAAAGTTTCTCTTGAATTCACAGTGGTGGTGTTTCTCTGTCATATTTCTGGCTCTTACTTGGATGATATTCAAATATTCCAACAGAACATTAACATCTGGAAGGCTTAGATAAAGATTCCTCTGACATGGAAGTTATGAATTAAACTTTGTCCTAGAAAATTGTCTTCTCTTCAAAAAATTAAAGTTAGGCTGAGACTTTTTGGGTCACTCAGAAATAAGTTCTGGAATCAAACACTGGAGTGTCAGATATAATAGAAGCATGGTCTGTGTTACCTCATGAAAGTTTGATAGCTTCTCCACTTCATCTTGGAATTTTATATTAAAATTCTCAGGCCCTTGCACTTTCCTAAAAGAGGCTACCTCTCACACCATTTGAAAGAAAATATTATATACTGCTTTTTATAGACTATTTGGAAGTGAATGTGCCAATAACCATATAGAAGGAATACAAAAATAGATAATAACTAATGTTCATTTTTTATGTTTAGAATTCACAGTAATGTGTAATCATTATGACACCTAGATATTCTGCCTCTTGTAGAATTTAATATAAGTACATTTATATTGTTCTACCCTAGAGAGTTATTCAACCATAAAACAGGTAATTTTTATCCTTTGTGAAAAAGTGGGAATAAACTTCCACATTTCCCTAATCTCACTTCACTTCTCTCCCTAGGAAGGAAGAGTGAATTATTGAAGGGGTAGCCATATTGGTGAGCAAGTTTGACATCAGAGAAAATGTAAGAGATCCTGAGTGTGTCCATATATCCAATTCACCTTTTCAGTTCAATATTTTCAATAATAAAGTTGATATTTTCATTTTCTGCTTGCATTTTTTTATTTTTTTTGAGACAGGGTCTCTTAGCTCTGTCACCCAGTCTGTTGTGCAGTGGCATGATCATAGCTTACTGCAGCCTCCATCTCCTGGGCTCAAACAATCCTTCCACCTCAGCCTCCTGAGTAGCTGGGACTATAGGCACCCACCACCATGCTTGGCTAATTGTTTTTTCTTTTTTAATTTTCTTTAGAGATGGGGTCTCGTTATGTTGACCAGACTAGTTTTGAACTCTTGGGCTCATGCAATCCTCCCATTGGGATTACAGACATGAGCCACTGTGGTCAGCCCCTGCTTATATTTTTTATTTGATTCTAGGTTGGGGGAATGTGAGTAATTATCACCCTCAAAATTAAATGCACAAAATCTGAAATAAGGTATTTGAGGAGCAAAATCTCCTTATTGAATCCAGAATCAGAATCTTCTTATAGGAAAATGCCCACATTGAAATTCAATGTATTCATATTAGGTCCAATGTTAACTTTATATAAAAATCACATGTGCCAACAGTTCCTTTATTTCTTTTCCCATATTTGTAGGGACAGATATTTAATCTGTGTTTATTTGTGAGCAACTATATCTAAATGGTTTTATATTGCTGTCATGGACAAGAATTGATATATCTGGCTAAGTCATAGGGATTTCAGGAGATCCCATGTTGTTCTGTCTTTATCACTGGTAATTACTAGCAATAAATGGAATTCATTTAATTTTTGCCCTTAGTATGCATTGAAAAAATTTCAGATTTAAATAGTGGTTCCATAAAATGTATTGGACAGAAAAAAATTCAAAACAATTTGAATATACTGCCTGCTAATAATATATGACTTTTCATATTCAACTGTATTACAAATATGCTTTTGGCCAGGTGTGGTAGCTCATGTCTGTAATGCTAGCACTCTGGGAGGCCAAGGAGGGAGGATCACTTGAGGTCAGGAGTTCGAGACCAGCCTGAGCAAGAATGAAACCTCGTTTCTACACAACAAGTAGATTTAATCTATTAAGGAAACTAGTAAAGTAAAAAGAAATCAATACAGGGAATCAGAATTACTACCCGAAGGATGGACATATTTGAAACACGGACTTGGGGGCGGGGAACTAAGGGCAACACTTGTAACCTAAACATCTGTACCACGGGGAGGGAGGCGGGAGGAGGGGGGAGGAGAGAGGAGGGGACGGGTAATTGTATACACAAGGAGTGCAATGCGCACTACCCGAATGATGGACATATTTGAAACACTGACTTCGGTAGGGGGGAGAACCAAGGGCAACACACGTAACCTAAACATCTGTACACCCATAATTTGCTGAAATAAAAAAAAAAAACAAAAGAAAAAAAAACAAAAACAAAAGACGCCTGCTTTCTTAGCTGTGTTTCAGTACAAACTGTACCCACTGCTTTCTTCCCCAAAGTTGTATTATTGTGTAAATTGGGCAAAGTCTAGCTGCTTTCTCTGTGAGAACACAGGCATTTATACCCGTACCGCTTTGGACGAAATACTAGCTTTCCTGTTCAGAAGGAAACGACCCCTCCTTTCTTACGTGTGTTTTGGTACACACTGCACTCACTGCTTTCTTTCACAAAGTTATGCTATCCTGTAAACTGGACAGAGTCTAGCTGCTTTCTCCTGCAGAATACAAGCGTTTGTATCTGCCCCTGCATTAGGCTTAAAGCTTTCATACTTAGAACCAAAAGACTCCTGCTTTCTTAGCTGTGTTTCAGTACAAACTGTACCCACTCTTTCTTCCCCAAAGTTGTGCTACAGTGTAAATTGGGCAAAGTCCAGCTGCTTTCTCTGAGAGAATACAGGCGTTTATACCTGTACCCGCTTTGGACGAAATACTAGCTTTCCTGTTCAGAATGAAACGACCCCTGCTTTCCTACGTGTGTTTTGGTACACACTGCACTCACTGCTTTCTTTCCCAAAGTTATACTATCCTGCAAACTCGGCAGAGTCTAGCTGCTTTCTCCTGCACAATACAGGCGTTTGTATCTGCTCCTGCATTTGGCTTAAAGCTTTCATACTTAGAACCAAAAGACTCCTGCTTTCTTATGTGTTTTGGTACAAACTGTACCGACTGCTTTCTTCCCCAAAGTTGTGCTATAGTGTAAATTGGGCAAACTCTAGCTGCTTTCCCTGAGAGAATACATGCATTTATACCTGTACCAGCTTTGGGTGAAATAATAGTTTTCCTATTTGAAATGAAATGACTCCTGCCTTCGTATGCGTTTTGGTACAAACTGTACTCACTGCTTTCTTTCCCAAAGTCATGCTATCCTGTAAACTGGGCAAAGTCTAGCTGCTTTCTCCTAGAGAATACATGCGTTTGTATCAGCTCCTGCATTTGGCTTAAAGGTTTCTTACT
>CAUYRB010013982.1:0-23915 GCA_963574695.1 Propithecus perrieri | reverse complement strand
ATTAATTTTCTTTCTATTTTTAGTAGAGACGGGGTCTCGCTCTTGCTCAGGCTGGTTTCGAACTCCTGAGCTCAAACAATCCGCCCGCCTCGGCCTCCCAGAGTGCTAGGATTACAGGCGTGAGCCACCGCGCCCGGCCTATTTCTCACTTCTTATATTCCACGTTCTATTTCCAAGATCTATAAACGTTGCTGTGTGTTCATCTGGTTCACTGCTTCTAATTGCTGCATCTTAATCCATAATGTGCAGCCACCACATTTCACTGATCCAATTTTCTATGTTGGAAACTCAGGGAACTTCCAACTTCCCACTTTACAAACAATGCTCAATTAAACGTTTTTTATACATATTTTTTATAGGCCCATTTGAGAATTTCTCTGGGATATACACCTAGGACTGGGATGGATTAGCCACTGGAGATATATATACACATTGGAGACATATATGTATATATATACACTCACACACACACACACATATACTTGAGATTCATCCTCTCATATTTTACATCTTTTGCTGCATTTGGGGTACTTTTATTAACTTTATCTTCCAGTTTGTATAATATTTTATATATTTTTAATTTTCTGTTTATTATGCTATTTTGACATCTTTAAAAACTCTCTCCCTCTTTTTTTTTTTTGCTGGAAAGAGACTGCCCTTCCTGGCTTTAGCCAGTTCTGAGAGAAAGCAAAGGACTTGGTCAGGAGCATACCTTTGATTTGAAAAATAACCAATCTAGAAGCATATCTCTTCTATCTGACCTGTATGCCCCCAAGAGAAAACATGCTTCTGTCTTAATCATTCCAGGGCCCTGTACCAAGCAACTAGGGACCACCCCTATAGTTTAGAGCCTATAGAAATTATTCAAACTAACCAATTCTAGGAAGTTTATCCTGCCCTGCCTTGTAGCACCTTTCCCATGGAAACCCCAATAAGAGTTCCAGCCTTGGCTTTCCTCTTACTTCTGTCTTCTGCCACCTGACCAAAACCTGATGCTTCCCTTGTAACTCTGTATGGCATGTGGTGACACCTCTTCTCTAGGACCCTTAGGCATAACAAACTTTGTTTTCTTGTGCCTTTCTTGTGTCCCCTCTTGTGGCCATACCTGACTAACCATCACCTAAAAGAACACAGAATACAGTTTATATACTTTCTCTTCAACCACATCTTTTAAAAGATGTATTTTAAAAACTTAAATAATTAGGCCGGGCATGGTGGTTCACACCTGTAATCCTAGCACTCTGGGAGGTGGAGGTGGGAGGATCGCTTGAGCTCAGGAGTTTGAGACCAGCCTGAGTAAGAGTGAGACCCCGTTTCTACAAAAATAGAAAAATTAGCCGGGCATGGTGGCACATGTTTGTAGTCCCAGCTACTGGGGAGGCTGAGGCAGGAGGATCACCTGAGCCCAGGAGTTTCAGGTTGCAGTGAGCTACAATGACACCATGCACAGTAGCCAGGGTGACAGAGTGAGACTCTGTTTCAAAAACACACACACACACAAACAAACAAACAAAAAACCCAAAAAACAAACAGCAAAAACTTACATGATTAGAAGGTCTGTTTGAGGATAATAGATTGAGAAAATGATTGGCAAAAAAAGGAAAATCAAATGAGAATATCAAGACCCTTTGAAAAAAGATAAGGCAGAACTTCTTTCTATGTTTTATAGTTTTAGATTGTGAACTCATAATTAGTTTTGAGTTCATCAGAAGGAATCCACGCGTACTGGGGTTATTCAGAGAAACGGATTATTATGAATGAAATGAGATAATAGATTTAGTAGAGCAATTAGAACTTGTGCAGTTGGGGAGCTGTTTAATCAGTCCATGACGGGCTGTTGCCTTTGCATGGGATATTGGACTTGAGGTCCCTATAGGTCAGCTGGGCAAACAATCGGGAAGGAGAGCTGGATTTGAAGTGGGAGAGGGCAAGGACAAACTGGAACCCACAAGGTCAGACTAGAACCCCAGAGGACAAAATGGAACCTATGAGAACAAACTAGAACCTGACTCTGTCTTTCACAATCTCTAACTTCAGTGATGCTGGTGACCTGAAGAGAAGCCTGAACCCTTCACCATGGAGTTGTACCCACAGTTGGTCCAGTACTCAGGGAGGTCAAGGGAGGAATTCCAGTGAAAGCTAGAGAACTGTGGGCCTAGGTGCTTTTCAATGTCAATAAGGTGCATTAACAAATTAGCAACAAAATGCGCAAATTGCTGAAGCCTGGTGTCATGTGTTGACTTTCAGAGTGCAAAAATGGCTGCTACTTCACTTATGCCTTTCAATTCTCAAACCAATGTCCTTTATGGTTGAGAAACTGAGAAACACACAAGGAAAGGAATTCTGAGAATGTAATTTCAGCTTACCAAGGTTGACATAGCATAAAGCCATGATATTATGCTAGTTGAGTTGAAGGTATGTCTCTTCAGAGATGTTTTGAGTTTATTTCTTTTACCACCTCTGAGGCATCTCTAGCCTGGGATCAATTTTTATGTAAATTTTTAAAAAGTTTTCTAGACCAATAGCTCAAACTTAAAATGAGGTACTTTCCTGTGTTTCTAGGTTCTCAGGGAAGAGTCTCCATTCCCCCACTCTGAACCCACACTGAGAAGACGACCTACCCTATTATTTACCCATGCCAATGGGTGATTAGTCCATATTTCTATTTTTACTTCGAGTGTCGTTCCTCTGTTCCTCTAGGTCCTCTAGGGTCCAGACAATGTAAGTGGTCTCCATTCCAACTCTCTACCTTGAAGGGACAGAAGAACCTGTCTTCTGCCCCCCAGTGGATGTTAAAACACAAACCTCTAAATTACCTAAGGGATACTCCCCCTTTCTCCAGAGTAGACACAGAGTCAGGTCTGGGCTTTATTGCTGTGAATTTCAGTTCTCCATAATTCTCTGTCCCCCAAAGAGCTATCTTTCAGCTCACAAATACATTAAAAAAATTAAAAAAATATTTTATCTAGATTCTTCAGATGTTTGAGTGAATCTTTTCAGACTAACTATTCTGCCATGTTGCTTGAACAGGAAGTCCATTACTTTTGTAACCAAGAACTTAAACGCAGAGAACTTTTATACAAGTGAAGGGTGTCTTAGCAAATTCAGATTTACAAGATTAAAAGGATTAACCATAAAAGGATTAACCACAGGACTACTTAAAATAGTGAGGATCTCATAGTGTATTTAGAGTATCTAACAAAATGTGTATTGTATAGAAATCTATCAGGCCTGTAGTTAAAGAAATGCTGGGATGAATCCTTTTTTAAAGCTGAAAGTCCTTTTTGTAATGTGAATGATCACTCTCTAATTTACAAGTTTGTAAGTTTGGGTCTCTGTGTATCTAGGTTTTCTCATTTGGCTTTAATAATAGAGATCTAGAAAAAGTCATTTATATAGAGAGTTCGGATTTAACTCTCCTATGCTTTTTTCTATGTTAATATCAAATAACCAAAACAATCTGCATATTTAAAGAATGGAATCATGAGGTCCTTCAATTGTTTAATCTGTGCTTTTCTATATAATTTTCCATGGCTCTCGTTCCTAGGAATATGTTGAAGAACAATGTTTTCACATAATAATTGATTTCTTTTGATGCACTTACTTAAGCACATGGTAAAAATCATCTTTAACAGGAACATTATTGCTAATTCACTGTGTTCAACGTTAATGATTGAATCATGAGTATTAAACTGTTACTACATGGCAGGCATGTGGATTTCCTTCACTGTTATTGAAAGATCAGTACTACAAACACTAAATAGAATGAAAGTATTTTCCATTTTCATCTAAATTGAGTATGACGATTGAAAAGCTTATCTCATTATCTTCATGACCCGTTTCTAGAATTTTATTTTGATACATCATTAAATATTTTAGTAGGGTAGCATATGTAATGTATTGAGTTCTAAAGAAAACAGGCAGCCAATTTTATACTAATGCATGTCTGGTTAAAAAAATAGCCACGGTTCTCAACCTTGGCTACACATTGGAATCACCGGGGGAGCTTTAACGAATACTGATGCCTGGCTCCTACTCTAGGGATTTTGATTTAATTGGTCTGGGGTGCAGCCTGGCATTAGAATTCTAATGTGTAAGTATCACTAATATAGTCAAACTGCTATTATTCAAACCCACTTAATCAGAACTCTCAATTAACTGGCATTGCGGAAGGGAAAGTGTGGGCTGGGTTGCAGAACTGAATCCTTTTTTAAATGAGAGAAAAAAGTCATTTAAAAAGTTCATATCAGGTACTTATTCTAAACTCTGTTTTTGAACATGATCGGAAGTGAGGTTGCATATATCTCAAGCTCATGCATTTGCAATACTGAACAAAGAAAAAGCCACAGAACAGTGACCTTGAGGTACTACTATTCCAGTGATTATGAAGAAAAAACATTTAATTATGTTTTACTCTACTTATTATTAACTGGGTGACTCATATATATGGATATAAAACTAGTAAATTGAACAGGTGAGATTCATGGTTGTCATTACAAGAAACCACCTCCCCCCAGCAACCATATTACTTTAAATTTATTCAGTGGGGCTAGTTTCTTCTTGCCTCTGGATAAAAACCTGGGCAGTCTTATTCACTCTTAGGTTAAAAAAAATACTGTTGATATAGATTGGATATTTGTCCCCTCCAAATCTCCTGTTGGAATTGGATCCCTAATGTTGGAGGTGGGGTCTGGTGGGGGATGTTTGTGTCACGAGGGTGGTTCCTCAAGAATGGCTTGGTGCCCTCCCCGTGGTAACGAGGGAGTTATGCTTTATTATTAGCTCATGTGAGGACTGGTTATTTAAAAGAGGGCAGCCCCTCCTCTTTCTCTCGCTCCCTCTCTTGCCATGAGACACACCGGCTCCCCTTTCGCCCTCCACCATGAGCAAAAGCTTCTTGAAGCCCTCACCGGAGGAGATGCTGGCGCCACGCTTCTTCCACAGTCTGTAGAACCGTGAGCCAAATAAACCTCTTTTCTTTACAAACTACCCAATCTCAGATTTTTCCTTTATAGCAATGCAAGCAGACTGAGGCAACTGTGATCACTTTAGGTAGAAAAACACAATCTCAATTTAGTAATCAAAAATGTCCACGTCGTGTCATAATGAAAAACTCCAATCTTGATTTAAGTTGAGGCCTCTCCCCTTTCCACCTTGGACCCTTGCAAGGGGGAACCTATACTCAGGGGAGGATTCCTTTACCTCTACCACTTAGCACTAGCTTCCCTGTGCTCTGTATTTTAGCGATATTGAAAGTTTAGCTTTCCTTCAACACACCACCCTGTTTCACATGTCTGTACTGCTAGCTGTTCAATCTATCTGGACCACCTTTGTTCACCTTGGAGACCACTAAGACCACTATTTATTTGTCCTTCAAAACCAGTTTGGATATTTCTCTAGCCTCGGTTCCTTCCTCATTCAGCTATAGCCAAGGTTGTAGTAAGGAGAAAGTCAGAAATATTGACAATATAATAGAATCCATTAAACAATTATCCAAGGGCCTACTATGTGCTGATCGGAGTCAGAGTACCTTAGATATCAGGTATCTAAACTCTTCATTTTCCAGATGAAGAAACTGCTTAACAGTTTCATGGCTGCTCAGGAGACTGCATGAAACTCCCAGCATTTTATACTGCTTTCTTTAACAGAGTGGAATATTCCACTAAATTAAAGAGGTTGTGAGCTCTGTGGATGAGAAATTTATGTCAAAGAACCATGACTCACCTCAAGGGATGCTAGCCTGAGTCTGCGGCATGGAGCAAAGAGCACAGAGATGTGCAGTTAGACAGGCTTGGCTTTGCACTGTTTGCATTGGCCCTGGACAATTTGTTACCTTCTCTGAACTGCAGGTTTCCAATATGCAAAGCAGAAAATTAATATTCATCTTGCCTTCCTGAAAGTGTATTGTTAGAAATGAAAATGATTATATGGGAGATATACTTTACTGTATAACCTCCAAGGTGCTTTAAAAATGTCAGTTGTTACGATTATTGCTATGGCTACTCTAGAACATGCATATATCAAAAGATTTATGGACTTACACAAAGATTTTGCAGAATAATCAAGGAATTAGTTGTTAACTTTCTTTTCAGAGGCAATGAGGAAGAAAAATCGAGATTCAATATGTATTAAAAAAGTTATTTATAATTCAGATCTATATCTGATGTCATTTGTTATCCTTATCAAAGTGGATTACTTAAATATTTTTAAATGATTTATATCATTTAAATCATATATATGATTTTATATATATAAAGCAATTAGAAGAGTGATTTGCACATAATAGAAGCTAGACATATATTTGTAATTGTTATTTATATCCTCATACTTTTCTCTTCCTCTGGCAATTGTAAAAGCCAAAGAGTAACTCTAGACTCTGAATTTTATTTTCTATTGTCTGAAATGACAAAGATCATGGGTGACTATCAATTCAAGCATTGTTTTTGCTTACTGGGAAGAACAAGGTGTTGCTTTAGGGAGTGAAAGTATTAGGAAACATTGTTTGTAACAATGTTGTTTGTAACAATAGCCTCAAAGGACAGTGTGTTTTTTAAATGCATGTATACATTATACATTTACTCCCACTTATCTTTTGTTATAAAAGTCCTGAGACATCCTCTGGGCTTTAATCTGTTTATGGATCCAGATGTCAGGGAGATGATGAGACCAAAGGTTAGAGAGAAAATATTGTCACAAAGTTGGAAATTATAAGCCTTCTCTGGCTGAATTATGTCCTTGAATTTCAGAACAGGGTCACCCATGGAGGTTATTTTAATTCAGTAAAAAGAATCCTTGGATGATGAAGACAATAACCCTATCTGGTACAAAGGAATAACAGAATTTAAATAATGTACAAATTTTTACTCATTAATATATTCTCCAATTGCTCATTACCCAAGGCAGCTCAGAAATGACTAAATGACTACCTTTTTAAGGTCAGGACAGCTACTTTTATGTTATATACTTGTTTAATATGAACTTCAATTGTTTTTAATAGAAGGAACAATTAGAAGAGATGCAGCCAGGGGATTTTTTATAACTCCTTTAACGAACGCTAAATGATATTTTACTTTTAAAAGGGACCACGGGTGTCCTTGATTGCAACCGAGTTCATTAATATAAAAGTTTTCATGCAGCAGACAGAAAACAATATAAAGAAATCAGAGAAAAATCCAAACTGGGAGTTGTAGTTATTATCTGTGCTTAATGAATCAAGCCTACTTACAAATATGCATAATTATTTTTTAATAAAAAAGAAATAAAAGATTTTGCTGGCTTAACCAACGACAGGTAATGATATTAAGAATGACACGAAAGTAGGATGCTGTGTACTGATTCCTGCTGCTTCTCTTCTGACTAGGGATTATCTGAATTGGAAAGAAAATCCCCATTTCCCCAGCAAGGTACAGAAGGTACAAAACACAGATCCTTCGTTGAGACAGTAAATGTCTAATAAAACCACCCTTTCTTCCCATTTGCTCCCATCCTGAGCCACATGTTGTACATTAAATAAAGGACTCAACTTTGTTTCCACTGGGGAAGGGCATTACCACCCACTTGACCGCCAAGGAGAAGAGGAGGGTGGTGATCAGGCTTGGGAGGTTGGCTTGGCTGGTGCCGGGTGGGATGGCAGCTCTGCAAGGTTACCTGCGTGGAAGGGTGAATTGCTCACGCTTTGGAACACAGTGTCTTTTCTCCACTGTGCTCCTTCAACAGCACAATCTACAGTGAAGTACTGTCAGGGTAAGCAGTGGGGAAGGCCATCGTCTACAGTGCATTGATTAATAAAACATAGAGTGGATGGAGGCTTTTCAACAGGAACCTACCAATGCATAAGAAGCATACTTGTTGGGGCTCAGAAAACAGTACTCGCAAACCAAAGCCGCATTCTATTCTAGCCATAGAAACTAGAATCCCTCTTCCCCAAAGCAGGTCATAGAAACCAGAACCCCTCTTCCCCAAAGCCAGCTATAAAACCTGAAATTATTCTGTGTAAAATCTGGCCATAAAGAAATGATCAGACCTACATTGTTTGACTGTAGGTCCAGAAAGAAAGAATGTATGCTCAGAGAGGCCAAAAAGAATCTAGACAGACAGCCTTACTGGGTTTCCCCGCTCAGTCTATTATCATTAGATCATACACTTTTTGTCCAATCATATTTCTACATGGCTGTCTATATTTTATTGAACCTAAGCATAAAAATGGACAGTTTCCTTTATATCTTTGGGTTTTCATTCTGAAGGCTCCTATGTATACACGGTAAATAAATTTCTATGCCTTTTCTCCTATTAATCAATCTGCCTCATGTCAGCAATTTCTTAGTGAACCTTTGGGGGGCCAAGGGACTTGGTCCCTACATATTCTTTCAATGTTTGGCAAGAAACCCAAAAGCGTGAGGTGTATTTAATGTTTAACAGAAGTTCTGGGAGAAGGCTGCTTTTCATGATGTGGTGAAGTTAAAAAGAAGATTGAATGAAGGCACACTGGGGTCTCTATAGAAAAAGACTTGGATTAGAATAGACTCGGGCTTGAGCTCTGCCTCTCCCACCTTCTAAATATTCCACCACGCACAATTTCCCTGCTCCTCCTTCCTCCGTTGTAAAATGGGCCTGATAATACCCACCTCGCTGAACCACGAGCAAACAGTGATCTCAGCTATATGAG
This sequence comes from Propithecus perrieri, assembly GCA_963574695.1. Classification (NCBI taxonomy): domain Eukaryota; kingdom Metazoa; phylum Chordata; class Mammalia; order Primates; family Indriidae; genus Propithecus; species Propithecus perrieri. Next base: position 15,250 of record CAUYRB010013982.1, on the reverse strand, counting down.
AGCTTGGTCAACTCTAAAGCACTGTTAAAATGCTTCAGGAAAGTAACGGGAATTTATCCTGGTTACCTGCCTCGGGGAACAGTCAGGAAACTGCGATTTGTTTCCAGTCCTTACATTTGCTTCCCTGGGGCTCCGGGTCTGACAATTAATTACTGGCTTGCTCCTGATTTGTGAGGTTGGGTGACTGGTTGTCTGCCTGGGCACACTTCAAAGAGCACCACTACATCATCCGGCGTGGCTGCAGTCACCGTGCAGGCAGCCTCCTCTGCTCCCTGGCAGGGGCAGGGGCTGGAAGAGGCTGCCGCAGCCTTGTGTTGCAGGGGAAACAGCTGCCTCCTGCTGTTATGGCCGTGGTGGTGGTGGTGGTGGTGGTGGTGGTGGTGGTGGTGGTGGTGGCAGCAGCTGGTGCTTCTACATGTCCTGGTTCTGAGCTCCATTTCCAGGTCCTTGTAGTTGGGCATGGTGGGGGGCGGGAAGGATGGGGAGGAAACACCCCACTGCCCTCCCTTTCTCCTCTATCTGCCCTGGTGCCTTCTTCTAGCTCCTTTCCTCCTTCTGTCTGATGGGAAATAAGTTAAATTTCTTTCTTTTTATTTTATTTTATTTATTTCAAAATATTAGGGGGGGTACAAATGTTTTAGGTTATAGGGATCATTTTTGTGACGCTTGAGTCCTGACTATAGGTGTGCCCATCACCCAAATAGTGTTCATAGTACCCATTAGGTTTGCTTAGTCCCCTCCCATCCGCTTCCCTCCCTCCTGGTTGATTTCCACTGAGTTTTACTTCTCTCTGTGCACATGTGTGCCCATCAGTTAGTTCCAACTTAATAGTGAGTACGTGTGGTGTTTGCTTTTCCATTCTTGCGATACTTCACTCAGGAGAATGGTCTCTAGTTCTAAATTTTGATCTCAGCATCTGATCGGTTGTAGCTTCCTCCCAACCAAGCATACCTGGGGGATGAAATGGTACCTTCTGTACTGTATGCATCCTCTTGGAAGTTGTTTCTGATCCCTTTCCCCTGCCTAAGGCTCGTTTTGAGGTCCCTGATTTATGTGTCCCTGTGCAAACCTTGAACCTGGCACCTATGGCACTGTGTTGTAACTGTTCTCTTGCTTCTCACCACAGTGCGAGCTCTTCAAAGCAAAGACCCAAGTCTTACTCACCAGTGTCTCTGCAGCACGTAGCATAGCGCTTGGCACACAGTAGACAGATGGTAAATGACTATTGGACTGAACTGATCAGACCCCACCACACCCACTGCTTTCAATTACACATATGCCAAGAAGGGTCATTTTAAGACCATGTTGCAATGAAGATAAACATCTGTCTCCAACCTTCTGATTTCCCTCTCTCTGAATCCCTGTATACTAGCTCTCCTGCCTGCTAGAAGGGCCAAGCAGAGAACCAAATCAGCGGAACAAAGGCAGAACAACACCAGTCACAAATTGAACTATTCTTTCTTTGTTTTTCGTATCTGTTTTGACCCTTTAAAAGGAATCTCAAGATTTTACTTTTTTTTTCTGGTGTTCTTAACCCAAAATGCCTAATAATCTCTATGTGGATAAAAGATTTGGATAATTATAAACTTGATGGGTTATAGGTAAAGTTTGGAAATCATTCTGTACCTTTATAGACATATCCCAAGCCAAATTGATTGAAGAAATTTGTTTTTTTCTTCTTACTTCTGTATCATCCATCAGGAATTCAGGGTTTGAGGATTCATCATTCAATTGCATATTATTGAAGAATAGTGTAAGACCTGTTCTCTGAGAATGGTTTCTATAGCTCTGGGACAGATATTTTCAGTTGGCCAGTGTGAAATCCATTCTAATTTCCTCCTCCTTGCCTCCTCTCCCCTTTAGAGGATGGAAAAAGCTGAGACATACTTTTCCAGTCTCCTTAAAGTTGGGCAGTGGCTATGGGACACAGTCTGGCCAGTGAGGTGTAAACTTGAGTGTGCCAGAAAGTTCCTGGGAAAATCTTTTGATCTCCTGATTAAAAGAACACATATCTCTATCCTTGTCCCCTTTTCCCTTCCTCCATCTGTGAATGCAGATGTGATGACTGACACTGCTGCAGCCACTGTGCAGGCATGAAGTGAAAGACATGAAAGCATGAGGACAAAGTGCCGTCACGCTAAGGAAAGCGGAGCAAAAAGACAGAAAGACCGTGGTCCTGAATGGCACTACTAACATGTGCCTACTTTCAGGCCTCTTGTCAACCAACATAATTCACGTCAGTGTGTTCTAAACTGGCATTGGTCAGGTTTCAGTTAGGTTGAAGCTGACAGCATTCCTAATTGATTCAAGTCCCAAATAGGAGCATTGTCCTAAAAATGAAACAGAGCTTGGTTATCGTGGCATCATTCAAAAGATGAAATAGAGTTAATCCTCTATAATTCTCTTTATGCCCACAGTCAGGCAGGCTCTTCTGTAGCTGGATCCCATTCCCTTAAAGCCTGCATTTCTACTTCAACCTAGCAAAGAGGTGGAGGGAAACGGTCATGCCCAGTATTCTACAGGGTGGCCCAAAAGTCTCCATACATAGGAAAAATTTTGTAATGAACATTTTATAAATAAAGGCACATTGAGCTACAATTTCCCATTTTCCCTATGTATGGTGACTTTTCAGACACCCCATATTGCAGCTTGAGGTTTCTGTAACAAAGGCTAGGTCATACAATTTATAGCTGATGTCATAGCTACCATGTCAAGAATACTATTCTATTAGTTTCCTAAGGTTGCTTGTGGTGGTGTAACTACAATCCCTGCCTGTCTTCACACGGCCTTCTCCTCTGTTTCTGCGCCCCTTCTGTCTGTGTCTTCTCCTCTTCTTATAAAGACACTAGATATAGGGCCTTTCTTGTTCGTCAAGGCTGATCTCATCTTGAGTCCTTAACTTCATTAGATTTACAAAGATCTGTTTTCCAAATATGGTCACATTCCTTTTGGGAGGCCACCATTCAACCTACTGTAATTATCTTCCTTCCTATTCTAGAAAAATTATTCTATTTGCCTTATTTTTCTTTGTTGGATCTTGTTAACTTTGAATCTTTTTAACCCGTGTGAAAAAATATTTATGGCAATTTAAGTTTTGTATTGGATCAGAATTTAATCATGTTTCTAGAAATATATGTTTTATTTCATATTTTAAATAGAGAATTATTTTTCTTATTACATTATAGTCTTTATTTCTCATGTTAGAGTGAAAAATAGATGACTTAAGATAGGTAAGTACATAATGGTAGTAAAATATTTGCCAGGATTAATATCACCCAGCCAGAACATTTCTTGTGATTTATCAGCCACAATCTTTAACCTTGATTGGATTATTATTTTTATTTTTAGGGCCTAAATTACTTTCTACCCAGTCAGTAGTTTTTAATCTTGCCTATACATTATAACCACCTGGGACTTTTAATAAGTGTATGCCTAGGACCCACTTTGACCAAGTAAGTGCAAATATCTGGGGATAGGCTTGGGACATCCTCACTTATTAAAAGCCCCCAAAGTTATTCTTATGCACAGTGAAGATTAAAAACTGAGCTAGACTCTCACTAATTAATAGCTGACTTCTTCAACACCATCCATTTATTCAACCCAGTAATCAGGCACTTTTTAATGTGTAATTCTTTGTGGAATATATAAGGATATACAAGACATGCAGATTTATAATTGAGGAATATTGGTGTATAATATTTTGTGAAATGTACCATTTATACTACAGGGTGGTAGAGTCAAATGTCTATAGACATTTGTGACCATCACTCCTGGTCACTCTGAAAAATTCAAATCAATTAAACAAGTAACTTAAATCATTATTGCTTTACCTCCCTGCATGTGCAAGCATGTGTGTGTGCATAGACACACACACACAGACACACACACACACAGACACTGTGCCGGTAATAATCAGAGCAAAATAAGACTCCTATGGTTGACTATCATCAAATTATACCCTTTACAAAGTCGAGAGCTTTTTACTCTATCTTAAATACCCCCCCACACAGAGTAGAAATCAGTACGTGCTTGTGAGAAATCAGCACTAGCAGAGATTCCTATTAGAAGGAACAGCTTGAGCAGTGGAGTTGCCTATGCCCTAGAGAAGCACTGAGGACTGGAAATTCCTCCAGCTCCCAGTTATTTGGAAAGACCCTTGGGCTCTGACTCAATATTGGCAGGTGTGAGAGGGAATGACACCAGGGCTGGGGACAGGATCTGGCAGCCTATCAGCAGCTTCTGGGTGAGAGCTCACTGTTGTTGCTCATTTAGACATTCGCAGACACCTCAGTGGCAAATAGTCCACCGGAGCTCTGCAGTCTTGCAAAGCAGCCACCGGAAGAGAGAACCACGCTTGTCAGGAAGGCCCTGTGCACAAGAGGATCAGGGAAGAGGAACAGAAGAGTTTGGAGTCTACAGCCGTGGGGCAGCTTTCAGGAACAGAGAATTCAGCACTTTAATCTAGGGAGTCACAGAGCCACATAAACATGAAGTCTGGTGGATGAAAGACAGGAAGGAGTGGAGCTGCAGGAGAAGATGATATTAAGCCAGATATTTAAACACCACGGAAGAGACAGGGATCAAGTTGAGTTCATTCATTCCTACATGATCAGATATTTATTGAACATCTCCTATGCGTTCCAGGTGTTGGGGACACAGAGGGGAGCATTCACTCTAATGAGGGATCCTGGAGGGATTCAGGGCTATAAAAACAAACAAGTAACTAGCCACATGCACTCAGGGTGACATGATAGAAACGGGTGGAGGATGGGCAGAGACTACTGTAGTTCGGGTGGTGAAGAAGGGCTTGACTGGAGGTCACGTCTGAGCTGAGATGACGTGGAAGGAGGAAGATGAAGATGCATGTAAAGTGATCCAGGCAGGGGGAACAGCAGCAATAATGGCCCGAGGTAGGAACACGTTTGGAGTTTGCAAAGAATCAGATAATACGCAGGCCGGAATCAAAGCAAGGGCATGTCAGGAAGAAGTGGAAAAGGTAGCCGGGGTGACGGTAAGCAAGTGGCCAAGGCTGGGCTTCTGCAAGGGTGACGTTTCAGGTCCTTCTGTTCTGCTCTGAAAGGGACCGAGGGCCCCTGAGTGATGTGCCCAGGACGCATCCTGACACAGACAGCCTGTCTCTGCCAGCAGTCCTCCCACCCTCCCAGCTGCAACGACTTCCTGAGTTGGCTTGGCTTTGAGCATTGCAATCACACTGGCCCTGCCCCTCCTTCCTTTCCCTGGGAGTGTTCAATAGTTTCTCTGCGTGCACAGTGATTGCGAAGCAGGAGATACATGAGGGGCCGCAGCAGCATCAGTCAGTGATGTCAACGCCTGGCAACTACCAAGACTGAAAAAGTCAGACTCCCTAAGTGACTTCATTTATATTGCCACATCCTGACAGAATCTGAAGTCTCTCTTGGTATAGGAACACAATGTCATCGTATATCCAAGGAATGAACAAGAACGGGGATTATTTTCCTAAGCAAAAAGAAAATATTAACTCAAGACCTAAACTCTGTTTTATTCATTTGTGTACTCCCACAATGCCCTGCTTATACTGTATTTTATTGATTCTAAAACACACGCTCTTTCCTCATTTTACCATCCCTGAAATGGTAATGGCATCCTGCAATCAATGGTGTCTCAGAATTGCTGGGCTGTGAACACACACTTGGTCATAGCTGTTTATGTGTTGAGTATAATTGGCATTTAAACTGTGTTGGGAGTGGTTGCGTTATAATTTGGCATTCATAGCAATTCAGTACTTAGAAAGGTACAAACAGAATAGTGAAAGGGTAATTTGATATTTGTGAAGCAAGTATCTTCATTGGAGAAGAGACTGCAATTCCAAATTTTCTTTAAAAGCAGTAACCGTGTGCGTAATGGGACCGAAGGAAGGAACAGATCCACAAATACATGAAGCCATACCATGCTTTGTCACCGTGATCCATGAAAAAGATTGCACATTACATGCCAAGGAACGCAGTACAGGCAGGAGACATTGACAAAGCATGAAATAGATTTTCTAAATGAAGGAAATGTTAACACTGTGTGAGGCTGTTGGGATGGGTTTCGTGTTGGACAGAATCACCATAAGGCTCTGTGTCATAGTTTAATTGGCAGCATTTTTTTTCTTTTTTAGGAAGGCATAAAGTAACGATGCATCTTATCATAGATGGTATTTTTAGATTCCATGAAAGAGTGGAACAGAGTGGATGTTTTTGTCTTTAGATGTCTAGGGCTGTGCAAATACTAGACCCCACTTACCACATTGCATTCAAAACGTCCATTTACATGCAACCCAAGATCTGTCCACTTGAAAACTTACGCTCCCCATTGTGTCTCAGCCAAGATAAGCTGAACCAGACATTCTTAGGCCAACTACATGTCCTTGGTTAGTGAGCTGAATTTAGTCAAAAGCATCTATGGAACACAGGCAGACGATTGTGAAATAAATGGTCTTGATGAAAAATAAGATAATTTTGCTCAGGGAATGATTTTAAATTCGGTTTAAGGAGGTCATCGTGTTTTAATGTCTAATTTTGAAAAACAGGACTAAAGGCTCCGTGGCTTTTTCCTTTAAGGTGCTCTTGGGTCTGTGTGAAAAAGCTGGTTGAGAGGGGAGTCAGCTGGAAACAGATAAAATAATTCACATCCCTGCGGTGGGCAAGTTGTCAATCACTGTGTGTGAAGCCTGTACCATTTCTTTGTCTTTTTTTGGGCGTCCACAGACATTCTCTTATATCTACTCAAGGATACTGTCTTAAAGATGTAGTTAAGTCCCTTGACAAATAGCCAGTCGATAGCTGAGGATGTGCTGCCCGGCGTGTGGTGGGCCAGAAAGGGCACACCTCTATGCCCCCAACCCCAGGCTGACTGCTTGTTGTAATAGCAGGTTGTAAAGAGAAAAAGCTTCTGCATGAAAAGATGGCTTTTATGTAGGGTGTAGAATGAGGAAATGTTTTCTGGCCACACACTGGTTTTTCTCAGCCATGGATAGGAATGATAGTTAGTAGCACCATTTGTTTCAAATGCACAGAAAAGGTGAGATGCTACGTACTCCTATATATGATTGCTTCTAGACATTTCTACTTGCAATGTGTGATAAGTAGCCCATTTACCATGCCCAAATGGAACTCTTGATTTCTGCCTCTGAATTTTCCCTCCCAAACCTCAGACCAAAAACATTTGACTTATCCTTAATGCCTTTTATTTCTCTTGTAATCAATATCTAATGCACCAGCTCTGTCTTCATTGCAAATCCTGACTCAGATATTCTCACCTCCTTTACCACGACCACTTCAGTACAAGGCACCACCATCTCTTGCCCTGACTACTGGAATAGTGTCTCAGCTAGATTTCCAGCCTCTGACCCCTGGGTCTGTTCTTCCCATAGCAGCCAAAGTGAGCCTTTAAAGCATAAACCAAACCACGTGTGTCTCCTACTCTGATGGCTCGTGCTCACCCTTAGGATATTGTTCAATCCCTCTCCCTGGCTCACAATAACTGGTGCGGGGCATTTGCACGTGCTATTCGCTCAGCCTGGAATGCTGATCTCTGCAGGGCTTATTTCCATCTTTCATTCAGATCTCTGCCCAAATGATACCTCCTCAAAGAAGCTGTTTCCGGTCACCTTCCTTAAGAGCTAGTCACATTCTATCCTCTTACCCTGCTTTATGTTTCTCATAGTATGTGCTGCTATCTGACGTCGTATTAGACTTATCTGTTACCTGTTCATTGTCTGGGTCCCTTTCTAGAATGCAAGCTCCATGAGAGCAGGAACTTTATCAGTTTTGTTTTCCACAGCATTTCTAGAGCCTAGCATGATGTCTGATATTCAATAAATATTTTCATTTACTATAAATACTGCATGTGCTTCTTATGTCACACTCCCAGCTATATACTTTGTAGGCACAGGAGGCCCTCGCCAATGGTTATGGAGTGTGGCCTGCCTTTCAAGGTAAGCATTCTGCCCGGCACACGGGGCACCACCAGCTGAGAGGCGGCAGTGAGATGGTGTGCGGGTCACACATGTGGTTGCCCTTCCTGGCCCCCCACCGTCCAGTAGGTGAAGTTTCTCTGTGACGACCTTGCCTCCTGGGGCCCATCCAACTCCAAGCGCAGCCCCTTTTCCACTCTGCCGCCTTACAGCCCACCCAAGCCTGCTTTCCCTCTGCTGCTTCTTTGTATTTCTAAATTCGTTCCAAACCTCTCCCCTTTCCCCTTCTCTTTATTCAAGCAGCAAACCCTGCCCTTCTTGGGGAAGTTCCACGTCAGCCGATTATCCGATCACAGCGGTTCACAGAAAGCAGGAATGACGAACGGGTTTTGTTCTCTCGGGTGCTGTTTGCGCTGCAACTTGCTCTTCTCTGCTGCAGTCGGTTGCGAGGAGATCATGTGAGGGGGATGATCTGTTTCTCTAACTATTTTGGGGGGGCCGCAGGAGAAGGATACTACCTGGGCTCTGCTTACTTACTTTGAGCCTTTCTAACTCACCCCGCCTCTCAGACTTCCAAGGACCAAAGCACACAGTAGGTCAGGCCACCGGCTTCTCTTCCTCAGTACAATTTCTGAAGGGAAGTCTGTATTTCATTTGTGGCATTTGGGAGGTAGGAAAAGAGGCACCCTCTCTCTGTTCTGATTTTTTCCCCTATCTCTCTGCATGTGTGTGTGTGTGTGTATGTGTATAGCGGGCCATTTATACCAGCACACCGCATAAATTGCACCTGTGCTCACCTTGAGCAACGTGCATTATCCAGCAGCTGCCATGAGGAAGAAACGGAACTATCTAAGGCAGCCACCATGGCAGACACTGTTGGAAAATTTCTCTGTAGTGTGAGAATATGAGGGAAAGGTCCGTGGGTGTTCATTCTGTTCTTAGAGGTATCTCTGTTTCAAGACCAGCCTAGTGCAACTCCTTTCATGGTCTGAGACACTCATGAATATAATATAGCAGTGACTGGTGGCTTTTCTCACCAAAACTGAACCGGCTGTCTTCAGACACTTCCTTGTCTGTAAAATGGGAATGGCCACAGTGCGCCTCTCATAGGGTTCAGGTGAGAGGACTATGCTAGGGTAAGTCAGGCACTTAGAACACTCTCTCACACACAAATGTCCTTAGGTCAATCAGCAAATATTTATTTGCCACTTCCGGTGTGCCAGGCACTGTGCTAGGAGCTGGGGATACAGGAGCGGGCAAAATAATCTACGCTCTGGCAGGGCAGACAGTGGTTAATGTCATGACAGCAAAGGCACAGCCAGGATCCAGATCCCCGCGGTCTAGCTCAGAGCCCCCAGTCTCTGCCGCGATGCCATAGCATCTCTTCTGCACTGAGAGAGAGAACACGGATAACACGCTTGAGATGATGGGTGACCTGGGAGCCCGGGGCTCAGGAATAAAGCCATAGACCTGACTTGACAGCCAACCCACTTGAAGGTGCTCACTGAAACCCGTCCAAGAACACAGCATTGGGGAAGGGGGTCTGAAGACAAGATCTTGAGCAAGCCTGAGATATAATGAAGGGGAAGATGGATGAGGAGGTGTTAAAACTCCCACCAGTGTTATTATTACTACTATGCTCTGTGCCCATCTAGAGGAGTCAACTAACCTAAGGAACCAAAATTCAATTAAAAAAATTTTTTTTTGCATACGCACTCTGAGAAGAGTCCATGTGCAACAGATATTTGGGCAAGGCATGAAAATGATTCTCTGTTAGACAAATACTTTAGAGTTTAATTTGCTAAAATAATTCAGTTTGACGATCAATGAATTCAACAAACACTTTTTCAGCTTTTTATAGACCTAGCAATCCCATGATCATGCAGTGTGTTTATCATCTAAGTTATTATTCTCTAGTTACTGAAAGTTGGTTGCGATTCCTGTCCCCAAATTTTGCGTACATTTAAACCCCTTTGTAGGTCCTTTATATATAGGTCCTTTTTTTCCCCTGTGGGCCCCCATTAATCATCTTAGGTTTTCTGAGATGGTTTTGATTTCACATATTATGATTAGGGGCTTAAAAGAATGAGAAGACCATCCATGACTCTGAAATTCTGTCTTTTGTCTAATCAAAACCTTTGTGGAGGATTGTTTGCACACAGGGTCCTAATTCTTCATTCCTCCCTGTGTCTTAGCCATTTACTGAGTCAATTTGAAGTTCTTCCTATCAAGAGGTGAACTGTATCCTCCCCTCCCAAGTTGACACTGAGTTTCCCATGTAGCTTTCTTTGGCCAAGTGTTAGCAGATATGATGCAATTAAAGGCTTAAAAAAGTGCTTGCACATTTTTATTTCTCTTTGTCTTTGTCATAGGGCATGCTTGTGAGAGCACGCTGGAGGAGGGGGCACATGGGTCCCAGTTGGCTCAGCTGAGACCATCCCAGATCAGTCAACTCATCCCCCAGCAGACTGGGGCCAGCTGCCCGGATATGAGGGAGCCAGCTGCACTCAGAAGAAAATTCCAGCCAAGCCCAGCCTAAATCGCTGACCCACAGACTATGAGTTAGGCTAAATAAATGCTTACTGCTTTAAGCCACTGCACTCTCAGACACTTTGTTATATAGCATTGTTGTGGCAGTGGGTAAATGATAACGCTTCCCATAAATCTCAGGAACTTGAAAGCTGCTTCTCTATTTGGGCTCCTTTAAACAAAAATCGAGTGCTTTCTATTTGCAAAGCATTGTGCAAAATGCTTTATTAGATTACTTTATTGAATCCTGACAACAATATTATCTAGAAGATAGATAATGTTATTATCTGAATTTCAGAGGCAAGGACATTGAAGCTTACAGAAGGTTAAGTGACTTGCCCACGGTAGAATCTCAACTATAAGAAATACAGTTGGGATTTGAATCCTGGAAGACTGCTTCTAGCACCTGTGCTTTTAACCACTGCTGTTTGCGCCATCTACTCTACTGAGTTCCTCCACCCACCTGTTCTGCTTTCCACCTCCACCCCCAATCAGAAAAAGACCCTGCGTTCCGATCCAGCACACAGACACCACTTTTATGCTTGGTTTACCCCTAATATTTTTTTTCTTACAGTTTGTAGAGATGGCTATCTTCCTCATTAGTCTGGAAATTCTTTTAAAGATAAGGACTGTAAAATACTTATCATATTTTTTTCTCATAACTACCATACAGTGTGTGTATATATATGTATACACACACACATATAGATCCTCTCTCTATATAAATATATAGATAGATCAATCCTATATAGATCCTATTCACGTTTTAAGAAATCTATTCTATAAAAAGAATCTATGAAAAGGTAAGACATGCTCTACCAAAGAATATATACATCTTTAAAAGGGCACCATTATTCACATTAATCCAGTTGATGCCATGCACAGTCCAGAATTTTTTCCATTTTGTTAAATAGTTTTAGTTATATGGTGTTTGAATTTGGTGTTTGCTGAATATTTAACAAAAATAAAACTCGCCCGATCACTATTTATTAGATTAGTTCTAGAAGCAGGGATTAATATAAAACTGGCACTAAATAGTTTCTGTTTTGTGGTCAGTTTCTGCATTTAAGAATTCGCTTTATGGTTTAGTATAACTTGCCCTGTACTTTAGGTATACTGCCACCAGGTGGCGGCAGGATGCCAGGCATAAAGTCTGCACAGTAACGAATTCATGTGCTTCCTGAGGTTTTTTTAAGTACAAAAAGAAATTGAGACCACAGATTTCCAATTTAACATATTATATCTCTTTACTAAAATAGCTGAACTTAAATGGTAAGGCATCCTTAACATCTTTAAAACAGATATAAATCCTAAGCTACAAAATCATCTACCTCAATATTATTTCTCTTTCCCAGCTTCCTTCTAATCCTTGTCATAATGGCTTATACACCACAATGGCTTATACACTACATTGGTGATAGTGTTAACCTTTATTATTTACTCTGAATCTTTATTTGTCAATCTTGCCACGGCAGCCTCTATGTCAGGTTTCAAAATTCTTAATCGTTTACCTCTGGGAAAAAGATTTCTCTGGCACCCCTTTCATCTAAGACAGTAGAGGCTCATCTTTCCAGCATGATCTTGGATCTTCCCTTAAGCAAGATCAGAAATCTTTCTCTCCCAGAGCAGCATGAATAGTGTTTATTTGCATTATATGTATGTGTTTGCATCTATGGAGGCCTTTTTCTTTTTATTTTCTACACCGTAGAATAATCTATTAGACTATTTCTCCTTTCAAAGCTCTTAGAAGCACAGAGGCAGCTTACTCTAATTTAATAGTAATGTAGCTGGATTTCTTTAGCAACAGGCTCTTCCTTAAATATCTCAAGAAAAGACTTCTTTAAATAACAAAAATCTTCATGCCATATTATGAAATCTGAGCAAAATGCAGAAAACAACTGATTTTGTGATAATGGATCATGATATATATTTAAAAGGAGCAGTTTTAGTGAAAAGGAAACACTGAACTACTTCAAAAAGGAGTCAGAAGTTCCCATGCTAATAGGTCATCAAGCTGAAACTTTGAAACAGATTCTAGAAGGGTTTAGATTTACAGATGATGAATTGAGAATGAATACATCCCTAACCACCAAACCACTGCCCTGCTCTGTCCCAAGGTCCTCTCGTTCAAGACCAAAGAGGTCTGGGGGGCGGACGGTCAAGGGTCAATGCCTATGCAGTTGGGGGAAGAAGACACTAGCAATTCTGTAGCTGAGCATTGTCAGAATAAACAAAGGGAGAAATGTTCAGCTTCATCCTGAATGTTGCTACACAAACCTCAGAGAGTGTCTTCCTCTCACATTTACCAAGTCCATGAGTAGAAAGATTTTAATCTGGACTAAGCCATGAGGGTTTGGACAAGGCTGGTAGGGAAAGAGGGTACCTGTTGGGAAAATTGGGAGGCTGGAAGGGGTTGGAGTTGGAGTGCGGGAGGACAGAAGTTGAGCAGTAATTCCTGGAGACTGGAGTTAGCGCATCAAGCAGGGCTATCCAGGCACCCATAGGGGAGAGAAACGATGGCCACTAAGCTGTGACAGTACACTCAGAGGACCAGCTCCCAGCCTGACTCTGGGGCAGGGATCTGGGGAGGTCAGTAAGAAAGACACAGAGGCAAGAGAAGAGAAAGGGATGGATAATAAAAAAGCTCTCATCGGATTTTAAGTCTCACAGGAAACTTATGAAGCCAGCAGGGCAGATACGATTACCTGCTATTTACAAATGAGAAACTGAGTCCCAGACAGGGTAAGTGACTTTTTTAAGGTCACATACCGAGGAGTGGATATAGGATTCAAAGCCTAGTGACCTGATTCTGAGCTAGAGATGAAAGGAGACAGGGTGCATTTGAAACTCTGACACACACTGTATGTCCTACCCTTTGCCTGATAAACAGTAAGTCAAGTTTTCAAATAATGGGAGCTTAGCCTTTGAAGGGTCGCACTGAAGCAGCGTTAGCCACTGTTGAAAAGCATTTCTGAAATGTTTTCCATTTGCCCTTGCCTCCTCTAAATATGGACTGTCATTTACCCTCCTCTCGATACGTGGGGTTATAATTATGAAAATCGACTCTTTATTTATGGACTTCTAATTCAGGGATGCCTTCAGGTTCTATAGGGGCATACAGGTTTTTCCTTCAATTTTTAATTGTATTTTTGCGCCCCCGCCCAATACTCTCATGGCTACAAATAGACATGTAGCAGAATCGTTGGACTCAGCGCCTTTTTCCCTCACAGTGAGTTCTTCTTCAGCGTGTCAGCTTCTGGCCCCTGTCTACTTCTTCTGATCGTGTCATTCCCCTGATGTAAAACCTTGAATGGCTCCCCACTAACCACTGGTTGCAGTGGTTTTCAACCCAGGCTGCACATGAACATCACCTGGGGAGCTTTTAAGAACTCCTGATGCCCAGGTGCCACCACCAAAGATTTCAATTGTTTAGGTATGGGGCCCTCATCCACAGGGATTAATGTAAATAGCATGGACTTCTGCTTCTGGCTGGGATGGAATAACAGGCACTGGGTTTATCTTCCTACCTGAAATCTAGAAAACACTGGTTTTTAAGATATTAGACAGCGGAGTACCAGAGTGGAAAGAGTTCTTATCTGTACGTGCATTTGAGGGAAATATCTGAGGCCAGATAAAAACCATCTGGAAAGATTAGTGGGAATAGCACTTCAAGCTCAAACAGGGCTGGTAATAGTTTACAGACTGGGAAGCCTTGAAGTTCAAAGGGCATAGGTAAAGTACTCAGAAGCATCTTGCCTCAGCGGTGGGAAAGTATTGGCAATAGAATAAACAATGCTCTGGCCTCGCCTAACATACCTTAAAAGTGAGACCTGAAAGGATCAAAGTGTATCCAAGGAACTTCCCTGTGTCCCAGAATAACATTCAAGAACATTTAAAAAAATACAAAAATATCCAGAACCCAATAAGGTAGAATTTCATAATGTCTGGCATGCAGTAAAAATTACCAGGCATGCAAAGAACAATAAAGAGAAAAACCAATCAATCAAAACCAAACCCAAACTGACACAGGTGTTATAATTAGAAGACAAGGACATTAAAACAATTATTATAACTGTATTCCATATGTTCAATGAGTTAGAGGAAAGATTGAGCAGGTTAAATAGAGACATAGGAAATATAAGAAAGACCCAAGTCTAACTTCTATAGATGAAAACTATAATCTCTGAGATGAAAAATACACTGGATGGTAATAATGGCAGATTAGCTATTACAAGAAGAAAAGATTAGTGAACTTGAAGACGTATAGCAAGACTCATTCTCTCCCAATGAGTCACAGAGAGAAAAAAGACTGAAAAGAATGAATACAACATTGATGAGCTGTGGTCCAACTTTAAAGAGTCTAATATTTATGTATTTGGACTTTCCAAAGGAAAGGAGAGAGAATGGGGGGAGCAGAAAACAGTATTTTAAGAAATAGTGACCAAAAATTTTTCAAAGTTGATGAAAACTATAAATCTCATATTTAAGAAGCTCACAAAAACTGTAAACACAAGAAGCAAGAAGAAAACTCCATCAACATACACTGAAATCGCATTGCCAAAATCCAGCAAAAAAGAGAACACTTTAAGTGCAGCCAGAGGAAAAAAAAGACACGTTATGTACAGAGGAACAACAATAAAATGGAAGCATATTTCTGGTCAGAAACAATGCAAAAAAGAGGATGGCAGATCAATGTCTTTAAAGTACTGCTATCCTAGAATTCTTTTTTTTTTTTTTTTGAGACAGAGTCTGACTCTGTTGCCCTGGCTAGAGTGCCGTGGC
>CAUYRB010013979.1:0-13225 GCA_963574695.1 Propithecus perrieri | reverse complement strand
AAGAGCGAGACCCCGTCTCTACTAAAAATAGAAAGAAATTAATTGGACAACTAAAAATATATAGAAAAAATTAGCCGGGCATGGTGGCGCATGCCTGTAGTCCCAGCTACTTGGGAGGCTAAGACAGGAGGATCGCTTGAGCCCAGGAGTTTGAGGTTGCTGTGAGCGAGGATGACGCCATGGCACCCTAGCCCAGGCAACACAGTGCGACTCTGTCTAAAAAAAAAAAAAAAACAGCTTATTAAAGGTTTTCACACAGGAACATGGGCTATAGAGAAATTAAATTAGCCAACAAGTTTTATTGAATAACTACTATGGATGATGAGAGATTGAAACAAAAAAACGTAATACTCTGTGCCTTAAAAGAGCTTACTATCTAATTGGAGAGATAAAGATACTATATACGAAAAAAACCAAAAAAACCTGAGAATAAGTGCTTGGCAGTACTGGTTATAATGCAAATACTTGTAACACCATGTCAGGTACTATTCTAAATAATTCATATATCCCTTTAATCCTTACAAATAACCCTGTGAAGTAGATACTGTTATTGTCCCCATTTTACTGATGAGGAAACTGAGGCACAAAGGGGTTAATTAACTAGTCCAAGGTCACATAGAAGTAAGTGGCAGAGCCAGGGTCTAAAATTTAGATTCTAAACCCATGCAACATGCAGTGTGGCTATCAACTTCATGCTCTCAACTACTATGCTGTATTATACCTCTCATTTACTATGTAGTTCAACAGTGAGTACAAAGAAGAAGAGCTCAGAAAAACAAGATAACAATTTGAATTTGAATAGTAAAGAAAAGGCTTTGGGCAATGGGAGGGACTCATCTGGGCTTTAAAGGACGAATAGGAAAAGGAGGACTTTCTTAGCAATAGGAAGAGTACCAAGGAGGGTATAAAAATAAAGTATCTGCAGGGCTTTGAAGAGTCTCATCAAAATATTTGTACTAAAGTATAAAAGTAAACACTGTTGGAGGGAGACAACATCCAGTGAGAGGGGATTAAAAGTCAGAAAATAGGGCTTAGACTGATTGTGGTAGAGTGCAGGGAGCCATTTTAGGTTCTTGAGCATGGCTGTGGATACAGTCATATTTTTCTATTAGTGGTATTCAGGGCAGACTAGGAGAAGGAAAGACTAAAGGCATAAGAGACCACCTGTGAAGCTGTTCTAATAGTTCAACAGTTCAAGATGAGAAGACCCTGAACTAGAGAAGTCACATGAAAAGGGGAATGGCAGCCATGAGCAGTGGCTCACACCTATAATCCCAGCATTTTGGGAGGCCAAAGCAGGAGGACTGCTTGAGCCCAGGCATTCGAGACCAGACTGGGCAACATAGCGAGACCCCTTCTATACAAAAAAATAGAAAAATTATCTGGGTGCAGTAGTGTGCAGCTGTAGTCCCAGCTACTGGGGAGGCTGAGGCAGGAGGAGCGCTTGAGCCCAGGAGTTCAACATTACAGTGAGCTATGATTGTGTCACTGCACTCCGGCATGGGCAACAGAGCAAGACCCTGTCTATATTAAAAAAATAAAATAAGGGAAAGGAAATGACAGTTAAGAGAGCTACTCTGAAAGATCTAACATGAATTAATAAGACATTCATGTCAAATATCACACTACACTTTTCCATCCAAAGCAATAATGAAAACAGTGGTCCTTTTTGACAAAATTTAAAAGTTAGGAGAAAGTAGAACTAAGTGTTAAAGAGACAAAAATGATAAATTACATGTTAGTCATACTAGGATAGAGTAGATTTCCTCTGGACAGCTGAAAATACTAGAACTGGTAAGTATTAATGACTGGAGAAAATTTGCATCTCAATATCTATGCTAATTTTTTAAGTCAAGATACTAATTTGCCAAGATTCGAGGAACAGACAGCAATCACCTGTCAGTTCCTCAATTCTATGATTCTGTGATCTATCACCTTCAAATAAAGGAAGACCAAAATTTAAGTGTTAAGTTTTAAAGAAACTTGGGTAAGTTAAGGTATCAAATCTATTTAACTATATTGTTCTTGAAGTTTAGTGTTATTCGTATTATTTCAATAACAGCTAACCATTTGTAAATGTGTTATTAATTTAATAATGGAAGAATATTTTACATTTACCTTCAATAACATTAAGTATTTTCTCCTGGGAAGAATGTACTCTATCTTGTTCTTTTGATTCTACCATCTAAATACACATAAATGTATGTTTGTAAGCAAAAAACAAACAAAAACCGCATTCCTAGCCCCTTTGGTGTTATTTAACTACTTAAAGAACTGGCCAGATGTGGTGGCTCATGCCTGTAATCCCAGCATTTTGGGAGGCCAAGGTGGGAAGGACTGCTTGAGCCCAGGAATTCAAGACCAGCCTGGGCAACAAAGCGAGACCCTGTCTCAAAAAAAAAAAAAAAAAAATTAGCCAGGTGTGATGGCGTGCACCTGTAGTCCCAGCTACTGGGAGGCTGAGTGGAGAGGATAGCTTGAGCCCAGGAGTTTGAGCCTGCAGTGAGCTGTGATCGTGACACTGCACTACAGCCTGGGCAACAGACTGAGACCCTATCTCTAAAATATAAAAATATAAATAAAATAAAGAACTAAGAAAAACAACTTTTTCCACACAGAAGGTAGAGCCACACTCTAGGTCTGGCTTCCAGATTCTTAATTAAGTAGGAAAGTCTGAGTCCCAGCTGCCTGTTTCTCTTCTGTTAAACAACAAGCAGACACAAGCTCAATACCTTGACAAAAAATACCTAAGTTCAACTTAACCTGATTATTCTACAAAAACTTAACTTGAGAGTCAAGTTACTGTAATGTGGTCAAAAGCCATCAAGTTTTCTAAAGTTAGTGAGACCTCTAGTGGTAAATATGAAGTGGCTAAAGTATTTTCCATATTTTTAAAAATTTTCTCAATTCTCCCCACTATTTCTGAGAATAGCTAAAGCTCGAGAACGTCTTTTTTTTTTTTTTTTTTTTAAGGTACATGGTCTTACTCTGTTGCCCAGGCTGGAGTGCCGTGACATGATCATAACATCAAACTCCTGGGCTCAAGCAATCCTCCTGCCTCTGCCTCCCAAGTAGCTGGAACTACGGGCACACGCGGGCTAATTATTTTTTTTTTTTTTTTAAGATATATGGTCTCACTGAGTTGCCCAGGCTGGTCTCGAACTCCTAGCCTCAAGCAATCCTCCCGCCTTAGCCTCCCACAGTGCTGAGATTACAGCTGCAGTCCCCAACCCCTGGCCTGCAAATCAGTATGGGTATCATCTGTGGCCTGTCAGGAACGAGGCTGCACAGCAAGCGGTGAGCAGCAGGCGAGCCAGCAAAGCTTCATCTGTATTTACAGCAGCTCCCCATCGCTCCCCACCTCCTGTCAAATCAGTCGGGGCACTAGATTCTCATAGGAGCTCAAATCCCCTATAGACAACGCAGATGAGGGATTTAAGTTACACGCTTCTTATGAGAATCTAATGCCTAATGATCTGAGGTGGAGCTGAGGTGGTGACACTAACGCTGGGGAGTGGCTGCAAATACAGATTATTATCAACAGAGAGGTCTGACTACACAATAAATGTAATGTGCTTGAATTGTCCCGAAATCATCCCCCTACCCCCACCCTGGTTGGTGGAAAAATTGTCTTCCATGAAACCAATCCCTGGTGCCAAAAAGGCTGGGGACTGCTGGATTATAGGCTTGAGCCACCATGCTCTGCAAGAACCTCTTTACTACACAAATACACTTATTGAGCTACAAATAATAATGAAATAACAATTTCAATTTAAAAGTGAGTTACTTTCCAAAGAAAATAAAGAATTTTTATTGGATGAAAGAAAAAAAATTCAACCAACCCATCTTGGTTCCAAATGACTTTAATTTGACCGCTATAAAACACCTTAATACGTTATATTACACACTAATTTTTTAATATTGCATAAAAGATAGAAAAAATTTGACACTAATGAAAACATTACTTTAAAAAAAAACACATAATGGATAAACAGATATATGATAAAGTTAATGGTAGAATCTAGACAGTGAGTGTTCATTATAAAATTCTTTTACCTGTTGCTTTATGTTTGCAAATTTTCCTGCCAAAATTTTGGGGGAAGTAATTTATTTTTAAAAGCCAAGAAGCTTGAAAACAGTTCCAAGATATGGATTAACAAAATTTTTCTCACCAATAGTAATGCCTTGGCGGGGGGGATCAAGAGCAACATACATAACCTAAACATCTATACCCCCATAATATGCTGAAATAAAAGAAAAAAAAATAGTAATGCCTTAGAATAAATAGTATTATCTCACATACAAATTATTCTACAAAAGATAACACATGGCAGTGAATTTTTTCCTGTAGTGAAAAAAATATGTATCTATTTTATCACCCTATAGTCATGCTTCATATTAAAATTTACTTTTCTCATTCAACGCAATTTAAACTGAATCGCAAGCAAAAACCTAACTGTATTTTACTATTAATAATATTAATAACTGTACTCTGATCAATAAACACATACTCATTTAAATCTAATTATTTTTCTCTGAAACTAATGTGGGCAACTCTCAACTCATAAACAGGCCAAAAATATCTGTACTTATATATGTAAATCTACCAGAGTAGGGATTTGGAACTTTGGCCAGTGTGAACCTGGGAGATAATTCCATCCCTCATCCCTGGCTGACTCCCCTCTGAAGGCCTAAGAATTAGCCTTCCTGTTTCCGTTCCTAGGCCATCAAGTGTCTCCCATTCAGAGTTTTAAAGATAATTACACAGTTTCCCCTAATTTTCTTATCCCTAAAGCAAGCTCATAGTCTTAAAACTCATCAAGTTTTACTGCCTACACCAATGCAAAAGGCAGAAGATTTCCTTCTTTCTTTCACCCACAATTTAAGAACAGATAAAGATCATATAAGGAATAATAATCAGCTCTCAGAGGTTTACAAAAAATTAAAGTAAGATTCCTCTAGATTTCCTAGGAAAACAGACAAGAGCATCTGGATATTTTATTGGAGAAGCTGTGTCTTGGGGCCCAAGCGGAAGGAAAAGAATTTGAAAAGGAAGGCTAGGAGACAAAACTGAAGATTTTATCTTCAAAACCAGAGCAGATGTCTTGGAGGGCACAGAAGCAGCTGTAAGGGTGCCGCTCACACTTTCCTCCCTTTTCTCTTTGTCACCATCCTATCCAATTCTATTTATCACTTTGCAGTCCCACTAGGATAAATCCTACCTCAGATCAACCTTAAGGAGGATTTTAAAACGTACACCCCAGTTATTAGGTTATTAGTGACAAGGAGGAGGTAGGTAGTTGAGCAGCAGCCTGAGAGATAATTTAATTGGTGACGGCAGGGAGAGATGGGGAATTCTGTGGCCACTGGGCCCTCCCTACTGTAATGTTGCAGGGTGGAGGGCAGATGGAACATATATTGAAGACTGCTTATAATTTTCTCCCCATGTTTCAAATTATCCTATTTAACTGCTTTCCCATATAAGGACAGAGATACCATAAAAATTTATAACTATATAGTTCTATAAGATGTCATTCCACAAACTTTAATTCAGGTTCTACTCCAGAAAAACTGGAATAAAATTTTAAGTAGAATGAATTAAGTATGATTGTAAAATATATCAAGAGCTTTTTTTTTTTTAATCAAACCCCTGAAAATTATCTAATGTCATGAAATTTGACAGCACACATAGCCTATTCTTGCTGGCTTATAGGACTTGAATTTAAAAATCTAATGAATGTTCTCTATTTCTAATTTCAAATGTTCCACATATAAAATTTTGTTGGCTAAAAAGTTTTTTACTAAAAATTATGTCATTTTTAATCAATAATTCAAAGCTATTTTAAGGTATGACATTACAGGGTAAAGACTGTCAACACACATGATAGGTACCTCCCAATCCTCTCTCATAAAACCTAATCCTAAATAAAGCCATAAAAAAATTTCACAGCAGACTGGTAAAAAGACTACACATATGAGAACCAAACATCTGAGTCTGAGACATTAACAGTATCTACTGATCGAATGTGGTAGAGCTTTCTTTCCTACACGCTGAACATTCTAAGCAGTTTCAATGACTTTTCTACCTTCCAATGAATCGAGAATGCATGGGTAAAATTTCCTATAAAATATTAGAAAAGAAAAAAGCATTTACTAAATAATCTCTTAAGCCTTTTCTAGAATTTCAGCAGTATGCACACCTTCAATATACATTATACACATCTGCATATACACATACCCACTTGAATATGTGGGAGACATGAATAAAGAGAAAAGGACTAAGGCTAAAAACCAAAAAATCCTCTAAAAACATGATGCTCACGGCTCTGAATGAAAACATTTATAAAATAACATTGGGATATTTCTGAACAGAAAAATTCCTAACCCAGACAATCCTGAAAATGCTATCCAAAAAAATCTATATAGAATATGTAAGATTTATATTTAAAGGTAATTTACTTACGGAAAAAATCCTTTTTCACCAAGTTTTTTGCACAGAGTACTGCAAAGGAAACAAAAAATACATGGGAAAATTAAAATAAAATGGTAAGCATGCATTGTTACATTTTAAAACACTGAAAACAGCAGAAGATAATTAAACCCTAACTACAGCAATGTATGAAATATGATCACAAACTTTCATTAAAGACTAGCAAACAAAAGACAGGTGAACCAGTGGTTGTAACTTCAGCAGTAATCACAGTAACAGCTGTGGGCAAGAAAGTTTATAAATCTGATTTTCTAATAAATCAAGATCTATTCTCAGAGAAACTCAGTGGCAATGGGAAAAATAGTTCTAAGGAGGAGATTATGTAAAGTCAGGATGTCATATCTATTTTAAGGATAAAATAATTTTATACTGAACACGATCATAAATAAGAGAAATTAAAGCTTTCCTGATATAGATGAGATTTTTTAAAAAATGTTCTGTTCTCTACCTAAATGCCATAGCAACTTTACAGGAGAGATCAATTACCTTCCCCTAAATCATCAGCTCAGTGACAAGATAGGTCTACTCTACCTTTTAAGAATTAAAAGTTAATACATTAAAGCTAGATATCCCAAATCCACATTCTCTCAATTACCTTGCATTAAATTACATATATGGATGGATACACCACCTTGTGAGTATACTAAAAACCACTGAATTGCGTACTTCGAGAAGATAAGTTTTACAGTTTGTGAATTATATATCAATTTAAAAATTACTGCTTATAAAGTCATAGACTTAAAACTTCTTTAATTTGAACTTGATACAAGGAAGGAAAAACACCAATGTTTATATATTTATAATTTATTAAATATCTATAAATGTGATGTTTGGTTTCTACCCACAGTTTAAATGGTCTGTTCAATTAGTTATAATTAATGGAAGTTTAGTGTATAAAACCTTACTTGACATAACAAACTTGGGAATAAGTCTAAATAAATGTAACTAATCACTTCAAAAATTCAAATAAAAATCCTTTTGAAAACAGACACCATCAGTAAATAAATAAAATTATTAAGTAAGCACAACATACTGCCTTACTAGTCAGAGTCCCTTAGGCCATATCTTAGAGTTTTATTTTAAAAAACATAAAACTACAGCCATAACTAAGAATACCAAATCACAAGCTGGATTTAGAAGAACTCCTCCTCAAACTTTTATCATCATATAAACTGAATACTCAGGATCAATACATATGCAACACACAAATCCAAATTATAATCTTCAATTTTAATGAGGTAATGATTAATGATGATTGTTTTTAAAGCCACCACCCTATGATTCATAAGTGAAATGATTTCACATCCAACTTCGGTGAAATAGGAAATATATGAGATTTCCTCCAACTTCTTGCCACCAAGCACAAACTTACTGTTTTTCTTTTTTTTTTTCCTTCTTTCCACTTACAATGCCTGCTCTCCTGTCTAGGACTATTCTTCTACCTGTGCTCTGGATCTCTCATATGCATCCTATCGTTCTCAGTGACCTAGAAAGCCATTACACACATCCTCTATCTTGTCTCCCGACTGCCTTCTCAGCATTTAAACATACTCAAGTCTTAACCAAGCTTCCCTCCAGTCACCATCTACCTCTTTTCTTTCATAATGAAACTTAAAGAACTATCTACACTTTTTGACTCTACTTCTCTACTTCCCACTAATGCCTCAATACACTGCCTCTAAACTGCTGCTCCAAAGCCCTGGAGATCTAATTACCAAGAGCACTTGAATCCCTTAGGGGCATTTGTCACTATTGACTACTCCCTTCTTCTGGAAGTCTTCTTTCAGTTCCATGTATCACCACATTTACCTGGTTTTACACAGGGCATAAAACTCATTCTAAGTCTTCTTTGCCAGACCTTCTTGCTATGCTATAAACGTTGAGGTTCTTCAGGATTTTGCTCTAGGTCTCCTTCTCTTACTCTATAACCCGAGGATCACAGCTGCTCATTTTTGTAAACCTTGGAATTGTATGTAAACAGCTATATGTATGTGTATCTTTCTGGGAAGAGAACTCACATTTTTCCTGGGAGAGAGTTCACAATTTTACAGATTTACAAAACTCTTCCTCCCTCTTTCAAAAATAAATAAATAAAGAAGAGCCACTTTTCCACATATTCTCCCTGGTTTTTACCATTTACTCTATGGTGAGTAAATCTGTAAAACCCAACCCTTTGCAATCACCAATTTTAATCAATTTAATGAGGGAAATATCCCTCATCTGTCCACTTCTATTACCAGTGCCACCACCTTAGTCCAGTCCATCAGCTACTGTCTAGGTAATTACAACAGCCTCCTCTTAATCAATCCCCTGCCTCAAGCCTCATTCTCCTTCCGTTCTCCACACTGGACCCAAAGTGATGTTTCTAAAACTGAGTAAGTCCTTCCATCCATTTCCCCTCCTCTCATCCTTAAAACATTTCAAAGGTCTTCTGGCCCAAACTTACATTGGCTTCAAAGCTCTTTGAGCCCTGGCTCCTGCTTAACTCTCTGACCTCATCACCACAGCTCCCCTCCAAACCCAAGCCTAAGCTGCAGCTATAGTGAACTTTCACTTTCTCAAAGGTACATCTCTCACCCATAGCCTCCACCTGCCATTCGCTATGCCTGAAAGATTCTTCCCAGGCTTCTTCACCTACTCATCTTTTGGGTCTCAAAAGTGAAGGAAGCCTTTTAGAACTTGTTTCTCTCAATCCTCCCCCTACTTGTACTTTTACAGAAACCCATATTTACCACAGGCTCTCATCACTTTATTATGATTAAGTTTAGAATGTTGCTTATAACTATGGAGGTGTATACTCCATACAGCACAAATCATGTCTGCCTCATCTCTTTGCATCCCCAGCACAAAGGACACACTGCACCTGGCATTTGATTGGCACTCAATAAATATTTGTTGAACAAATGAAACAGACTCCAAAATAATCTAAAATAATTTTATTGAAAAGGGATATTTTTATATTACATAACAAATTATCAATTCTCACATAATCATGATGTTGGACTTATAAAATCTTATTTTTATTATTCCTATTTAAAATATATTTATCAATGTCTAGGTATATTTTTATATACCTATGTTTAAAAGAATGTTTAACAAATTTTCTTTTAAAAATCACAAAGAAGACATTGCTAATATATGACATTGTTTTTTCTTTTGAGACAGAGTCTTGCTCTGTCACCTGGGCTAGAGTGCCATGGCATCATCATAGCTCCCTGCAACCTCAAACTCCTGGGCTCAAGCGATCCTCCTGCCTCAGCCTCCTCAGTAGCTAGGACTACAGGTGCACACCACCACACTCTGCTAATTTGTTCTATTTTTGGTAGAGATGGGGTCTCCTTGCTCAGGCAGGTCTTGAACTCCTGACCTCAAAGCGATCCTCCCACCCTGGCCTCCCAGAGTGCTAGGATTACAGGCATGAGCCATCTCAACTGGGTATGACATTAAGTTTTAAAGGCAACTGAAAAATTAAAAGAGCAAAGAACTTTAAAATCAAGTTCAAAGTTTATGAAGAGAAATTAAATTTTAGTAATCAAGAGATTAACATGTAACACACCAGGGTCCTAAAGAAACAAAATTAATTTTTAAATTTTTAAAAAGAAAATTGTCAAATATGACCTGACAACTGGTAATTTTATTTATCTGAATAATTTTCACACCTTGGAGCCTTTACTGCACTGTTGTTTCTTGGGAATGTACCTTGGGGACATCCATCCTTGGTAATTACAGGAGTTCAGTAAATGCTCAAAGAATTCATGAATCTCAATATGACAAACTCCTGATTATGTCACCATAATAAATTCTCAACTAAAGAGGTATGTATCAGAATCTCCTGGGAAATATTAATATATACAATATTATTATATAATGTGTTTTTTTTTTTTTTTTTTTATTTAGACAGAGTCTCACTCTCTTGCCTGGGCTAGAGTGCTGTGGCATCAGCCTAGCTCACAGCAACCTCAAACTCCTGGGCTCAAGCGCTCCTCCTGCCTCAGCCTCCCGGGTACCTGGGACTACAGGCATGTACCACCGTGCCCGGCTAATTTTTCCTATTTTTAGTTGTTTGGCTAATTTCTTTCTATTTATAGTAGAGACGGGGTCTCGCTCTTGCTCAGGCTGGTCTCGAACTCCTGAGCTCAAGCAATCCTCCCACCTCGGCCTCCCAGAGTGCTAGGATTACAGGTGTGAGCCACTGCGCCCAGCCATATATATAATGTAATTTCATATTAAAAATTAAATATCTTTTTTGTAACAGAAACTATGGAAAGTAGAACTAAAATTGGGAGTCATGGGACCAGGGAGGGGTGGCAGTGTGGAGGAAGTTTCATTTTTATTTTCTAAGTGTTTCATAAAAGAGATAGGTAGAAATAATGTTGAGAAACACTGGGCTACATTATAGGTAGGAAATAGCAGGAGAGAAATCTTGTAAGGTGGGTAGAGCCCAGAACAAAGGCTAAGGAGTACAGCCTTTCTCTTTCAATATCTTTAATATTTAGTACGCTTTCTATTGAAACAATATATACAGAAAGGCACAGATAGCTTAAGTGCATAATCAATGAATTTTCATTAATTTTTGTATTAAAACATTACATGAGACTACAGATATTTGGCAGTCACGTGTCAATTCTGATTAATGCCAACTACACATGCAGCATTCAACATTAAACCACCACAGTACCATTGTTATCAAATCCACTAGGGACGTCACAAATAGCCTGTAGATTTGCACTAGATTAATTTTATTATACTACTTTGATGTTACTACCCTTCTCAAATTCCTTCAAAGTTATCTCATTAAGTCTATACTCCCCAAACCTAGCCTCTTTTATTCTACTCACTTCTTCTGATAGATAGTTTGAAATGATTAAAGGAGATAATCACAGCAAGCTAAGTTCAGCCATATTGGTATACTGATAATGCCTCTGTATTTCACATAAATGCAGGTGTGACCATCTTGAGATGCTTAAGGAGAAGGGAACACTTCCCACATCAACACTCTTTCATTCAACATTTCCTGAGCACTCACTTTGTGCCAAGTACTAAGACAGATTCTGCAGATACAAAGATAGATAAATGAGACATGGTCCTTTGCCCTCAGAGCTCAGGTATAATTAAAATACCATGTCATAAATGCCTTTTCCTGTTGTTTTCTCAAGATATGGTTTTTTTTTTTAATTTCACAAAAATTTCTTTTGGTATATTTCATTTGAGGCCATGATTGGAGAAACTCATTTTCAGAGGTGCAGATGGCAGTAAATTTTACCACTTTCATTTAAGTCAATAATTTCTTTTTCTGGCTGGAGAGGAGTTATCCATATGCAACACACCATGTAATAATATCAGAGTAAATCCCAGTTGTAGAAATAGAATGCTATGCTATTCTTACTGAGCTGTATTCACGATGAATGGCTATCTATGCATAATCTGAATAAAGCTCCCAACTGTTCAATAGCTCCTTGCCAAAAATTCCCCTTCCTTCTTCAGACTGGAGTTGTATTCCAATTACACTGCTGATTGGAAGGAGACTGAGAGAAAGAAAAAAAAAAATACTCAGACATCCCATCTTCCTTCACAGCACCAAAAAAAAAAAAAAATTATAATACTATTCCTGCAACTCAAAAGTTATATAAACTATTTTCAAACAGAATAGATTTCTCTGCACGTTCTTTGAACTTATGTTATCATTGTAAAATAAAACTGAAGTTCAGGATAACATTCCCATACAAATTCCACCAAGATAGCCCAGTGCTTTAAAAATGTCAACTAATATACACCATTCCTAACCATTGGTACACGACAGCAATTTAGATCTTTCTGCTCCGAGAAACAGTCTCTACCTAAATTTCATTTCTATTTCATGTTTAGGAGTTTAAGTTCTACAGAAACTTGTACACAATATACTTTTTATATGTATGTGCTTTAGTTGCTGCTTGAAACAGAGGCACTACACCACACAAGATTCATATTCAAGAGTGCTATTACAAAATGTTGCAATAAGCAAAAATATCAGATACAAGCCTATGAGCATAACGATGAACAGTTAAGTATAATAAATGTTGGCAAACAGGTTGAAATATTAGTCATTAAAAATAATATATTATCAGAAAATATTTTCTTAGTATGTGTTAGAATAAAATTTGTCCATTTATAAATGGTACATTTAATAAAATATAATTTTAGTAAAGAATATAAAATATTGGATAACATTCATCAAATATTTACTATATGCAAGTGTGTATCAACTACCCTGTGAAGTAAGTAGTAGTATTCCTTACATTTTAGAGATGAGGAAAGTGAGATTCAGGCATAAACTTACCAAAGATTATATACTAAGTGCTTAGGGTTGAGATCCCAACTCAAGTAGTCTCCTTCTGGAACCCAAACTCTTAACCACCGTATAGAATGAAACATACTCTCAGTTTAGCTCTTCCTTCTTAAAGGATCTTACTCTAACTAAACGAATTATTGGTGACATAGGTTCACAAAATGGTTAACGACAACCTAGGTTGCAAGAAGGGCCTTCTCCAAAAGATTAAGAATTCCTCTCTTTCAGGCCGGGCGCGGTGGCTCACGCCTGTAATCCTAGCTCTCTGGGAGGCCCAGGCGGGCGGATTGTTTGAGCTCAGGAGTTCGAGACCAGCCTGAGCAAGAGCGAGACCCCGTCTCTACTAAAAATAGAAAGAAATTAATCGGACAACTAAAAATATATAGAAAAAATTAGCCGGGCATGGTGGC
>CAUYRB010013978.1:0-43199 GCA_963574695.1 Propithecus perrieri | reverse complement strand
TGTAGTTTCAGGCACCCTTCCTTCCGACCCTCACCCGATCTATGTTTCTCTGCTCGCTTATTTTTTCTCTTTCTTCTAAAATTCGTCTTTTTTGCAGAGACCTTCTGACTGGCGGCTTGTCTCATCCGCCATCTTGGCTCCTCCCCCTCCCAATTCTTAAAAAAAACTTTCCCTTCTCTTTTGCTACTGAATTTTTTCCAACTATTACTTCTCACAGGCAACAAAATGCTAGCAAACTGTAGCTACCTAACTTAATGAAAACTACCTTAAATTCACAAAATAACAGTAATGCTAATGTAACCTTTTATAATGTTTCCCAAGAAGCATTATACATATTAATTGTATACATACTAAAATATTAGAATTCAAAGTGAACAATTTTTAAACTTCTAACCCCACTGTTGTATTCTGCTTAGAAGAGTGTTTCTCAAAATGTAATCCACCTATATCAGGATACTTTGTGGTGCTTGTTTAAAATGCCAATTCCTGGCCCCACCTCTGACTTACTGAATCAGAATCACAGGGGTTGCAGCCCTGAAATATCTGTTTTAATAAGTATTTTCAGATGATTTGTGTGCTAAAGTTTAAAAACTACTACTTTAGGTATCAAAAGGTAGACTATGTATCAAGGTGATACTCAGGCAATAGGAAAAGGTAGAGAAGGAGCTCTTAATTCAAACCATATTGCCTTCTTAAAAAATTTAACCTACTTCCTTTCAACTAATTAAATTTTAGTTGGATTATACATACTATAATCTAGCAAGACATTAGCTTCCTAAAGACTAAAATTTTATTTCTTTAAAAGAAGTTATCTAGACAAAAAGAGTCCCTTAAAAATCACACACAATCAGAAGATAAAATGGTACCAAACATGAAACATTCACCATAAACCATTCCATACTTTTACTTCACTCAACCAGAATACTCGATTACTTATAAAATTGCATAGCTACTGTTTGTCATAAAATTATCTCACTCTAATCAGAAGTACCATTCTTGCACATTTTTGCTCATTTCAATACAAAACTTCTATTAAAACATAATACTTGTGATAGAGGATGAGATTACTTCTAAAATAAATTTGCAGTGAAAATACTTAAAAACTGTATTTTGTATATGTTTTGAACAGATGTCACTCAAGTTACATAGAGGTGTGAATCAAACATTTTTCCTTCATTATTGTTATTTCCTTTGTGCCATCAACACAATTTAGGAAATATTCAGCTATTTTTTGATAATTGCATGACATCCTTTAATTTAAATTCCTACTCTGTCTTATAATAGTTTAAGTAACACTAATATTTATATACCACAAATGGCATTACAGAAACACTACTCTAGGAACATTTATTGCCTCTTTCACTAAGAATTTTTTCCAACAACATTGATATTGCCTTGTTATAACTCTTTAGCTTTTTAGCATTTTCATTGGTTAAAACATAGAACCACGTGACTGCACTGAGCTATTATGCCACCACTGCACTCCAGCCTAGGTGACAGAAAAAGACTCTATTTAATAAACAAACAAAAAAGGAACAAACCTATAACAAATTAGCATTATTGAAAATGGGATGCTAGCAAAGATACCTTAAAGAAATAAAGACAACAGTTTAGGTGATTGGATATGGCCACCTTATGAAGAAACATTTGCCAAATAATATAATCCAGATAAACAATGACTTTAGTATATGGTTTCCCGGAGTCTCATAATTCCCCTAAAATCAAATGCAAAATATAGGTGTGTATGTGCATTTTTTTTTCCTTGAGCAAAGATTTACAAATTCAATAAGATCCTCCAAAGAGTGTACAACCCAAAACCAAAATAAAAACTACTGTGTTATGCAGAAAGCAGGAAAGCAAAATTGGTAAATGTTATGTATAATTTTATTTATTTATATCCTGCCTTATTCTAAAGAGAATATAAGAGAACTTTAGCTTTAAAAAACAAAAACAAAACAGGCTCTCACTATGTTGCATAGGTAGACCTTGAATTCCTAGGCTCAAGTAATCCTCTCACCTTAGCCTTCTGTGTAAGCTGGGACTACAGGTGCATGTCACCTTGCCTACTTAATTTATTTTTTATTTCTTAAAGTCGAGTTCTTACTATGTTGCCCATGCTGGGGTGGCAGTGGCTATTCACAGACACAATCATAAGGCAATACAGCCTTGAACTCCTAGCAATCCTCCCACCTCAGCCTCCAGAGTAGCTGGCACTACAGGTACATGACACCAAATCCAGCAGGATAACTTTAAATAGCTTAGAATTTTAGATAGCATTCAACCAAGAAATGAGAAAAAAAATAATAAAAAAAGAGCAAGGGGGATGAGAAGAATGAAAAATAAAGTATCAGGTTTTAAAACCTGATATAAAATGAAAATGCAAAAAGCTTATCATTAAGTCCAGCATTCTTGCAAGACTAAGCTATGAATTGTTCCCTGTTGGTTACATGACTCAGCATTGGTAAGATTAAAAATCTCCTAGCTGCTTAGTATTCCTGCTACTAAGCCCAGAGAGTAGTGTCTTTCACAGGTCTTCTCAAAAAGTATATAACAGGTAAATAACATTTTCCACAGTTATAAAAGATACCCTAAGTCTCATTTGGTTGTCTGTTATATCCCTTAATGTATTAAAAATGACCACGACAACCTTACAGAAAAGGCAACAAGTAGTCTCAAATGGCTGATGACTATCATTTTCCTCCAGGTACAACAATGACATCAAACTAAAGGGAAATTTAATAAAAAGAATTATATGAGAATGAATAATATAATGTTGTCCAGGTATAAAACCATCTAAAACTTGTTTAATGAAAGGATAGATTCCAGAATATTAAAGCTGTGGATCTCAACCATTTTATAACACATCTAAGTGGTCAATCGGACTGGATGGAAAAAGGAGGGTAGCACTTCCAACTGTAAAGAACACAGGTATTCTGAAAAACAAAAAAAGGCCCCTAGGTGATCTGATGTACTTACACCTCTCCTTCCCTTAGCCCTACAACCTTCAGAGATTCACTAATTGCAAGAAATGTATGAACTAATAGCCTGAAGAACTATCTTCCAGAAATATTCTCTCTCAACAAAATCTGAAAAAAATAATTGGCAGAGAAATTGTTAAGTGCAGACCACAAACTTGAATAGCCACTTGAGCTGAGGGGAAGACTAACATCTGGAGAATGTTACCAGATTTTGCTCAGAGGTCACTGTTAGCAAATTCTAAAATGATAAGCTAAAGAACTGAATTTTCATTAACTAATTTCAAGAAAAAATCTGAAGGAGGGAGCTAAGATGGCCAACTAGAGGCATGGCTTGTTGAACTTTCCCAGTGGAAAAGTAGGATATCGGATTGAGGAGAGGGGAAGAATCCAGGCTCAGGTGTGGATCACAGTGAGAGATGACAGAGACGACTGGGGACCCCATGGAGGGGGTCCTCCAGGAGAGACATCAAGAAACAGGAGAGACATCAAGCAAGGATCAAATGCAGAGAGGCTGGGAGCCCAGTGAAAGGTTAAGGGGCGATTCCCCTCCCACTCCTACATACCTGTGGTGAACAGTGGTCCACTAAGTTTACTGAAGGCTCTTCCACCCTCCACAAGCAGACGCATGGAGGCAAATAAGAAATGGCGGGGAGGGGTGCATTTACGATCTCCAGGAGTTTGGGCACTCTGTGAGGGGCTCCCCCGGGAAGAGTGTCAGGAGAGAAGGGAGTGCCGGCTTTCTTCCATCCAAACACTTCCTCCCCTGCACTTCCCCAAACCACAGCAACTGGAAAAGCAGTTTGAGCGCCACAGTTTGAGCTCAGGCTGACCAGGAGCCACGGCCCCTCCCCCATCCATTACAACCACGAGAGTAGTTAGAGCCAAAAAGTTTGCGAGCAGCCATTTCTCTCCAGGGGCTCACACTCCAAACTCAGGTCTCCACAGAGAGGGGACCCCCCACCTCTTCACTTGAGGCCTTGTGGTGGAAAAGGGGAACTCCCTGCTTCCCGGCGTTTTACAGAGTCGCACGCTGGCAGCTCAGATAATCAAGCCAGTTCGGTGCCACCCAGACACGTGAGGGTTGAAGGGGGACACAAGGAAGAAGTCTGGTAGCTGAACTTGGGTGGCAAGGAAGCCCTTGTGGACATATCCAACAGGAGAGTGTGGTGGGGTGCTGAGGAACAGGGATACCAGAGCGCGCCAATCCCCACGCCCACCCTCTGGTGATTGGCCATATTGGATAACTCTGTGGCATTCGGAGAGCAATAGCTAAGCCCCTAGTTCCATTGCAACCAAATGTCTCACACTCAGGCGCACCAGCTGACAGGGTGCTGTGGCCTCTCCCCCCACTCATTACAACAGGGAGAACAATCTGAGCTGGGAATTCCCAGGTGGCCGCTTCTCTCTGGCGGCTCCATGTTGCTGGCTGAGGTCACCACAGTTAGAGGACCCACACTTCTTCCTTTGAAGACCTGTAGTGGAACAGGGAAGCACAATGAGGAAATTCCATGCCCACCAGCGTTTTGTGGAGTCTCATGCCAGTGGGTCTGACACACACACTGCGGGAGGTTTGAGAGCTGGACTCGAGTGGTGAGGAAGCACTGTGGACTGAACTGATGGGAGTGTGCTGTGGGGGTTCAAGGAGCAACGATTTAGAAGAGCACCCACCCCTCCACTCACAAAAACTGTGCTACTGGATAAGGGCGAAAAGATCCCAGCCCAGGGCCTTAGAATTCAAACGTTTAGGATCCTCCCCCATGAACAGCCTTCCGGCTTTGGAAAGCTTGTCCTGATCCTCCTACCAGCAGCTCCCCCTAATTGCCAGAAAAGCAACTTCTGAGCCCTGCAGTGCCTTTGCAGCTCCCACAACCTAGCCACAACTGCCTTACTCCTCCCATCACCTCAGTGGTGGCAGAGATCAAGCAACCCACTGGTAGCTACAGGGTCCTTCCTAAAGCTTGGGGCACTCGAGTACTCCACCTGGGGGACCAGAGCCTACCACAGGCACAAAAAACATCTCCTCAGCTGGCTCTTTCACACAAACATCAACCAATGACAGGGAGAACAACTCTATAACTCATCATAGTGTCTTCCAACTAAAGGAAATAGGATGAGAATGATTTGTATTCACAAGTACCACCTGCAATCTTGGAGATTAAGTGGGGGTACCCAACACAATTCACACTGCTGAGAAGAGGTGAAGACAGCAGGACAGAGGCAACTGGAGAGGATCATCAAACCTCCCTGAACACCCCATAGGAAACCCAGGACTAGCACCCTACTGCCCGGCATGGTCTGGGATTGATCTTTGGAGACCTGGGGATAGGCCTGCAAGCCAGGCCTATTATCCCCAGGACTAGATTGAGGGGCCAGATGAGAAGGAATCAGCAAAAGAACTTCAGAAGCATAAAAATTCAGTGCAAAAGGACAATCTCAAAAGAAAACAACAACTCTTTACCAATGGACAACAACCAAAACGAAAACA
This sequence comes from Propithecus perrieri, assembly GCA_963574695.1. Classification (NCBI taxonomy): domain Eukaryota; kingdom Metazoa; phylum Chordata; class Mammalia; order Primates; family Indriidae; genus Propithecus; species Propithecus perrieri. The sequence continues at coordinate 37,736 of CAUYRB010013978.1, read as the reverse complement.
CTGAAATGACAGATAAAGAATTTAAAATATGGATTATAAGGAAGATCAAGGAAATAAAAGAGAAAATGGAAAACCAACACAAAGAAACCACAAAAAAAATACAGGATATGAACGAAAAACTCACTAAAAAATTCAAATTATTAAGAAAAAAATCAAATAGAACTTCTGGAAATGAAAATTTCATTCAAGGAAATTAAAAACACAGTGGAAATTTTAAGAAAAGACTAGACCAGGCTGGGCGCAGTGGCTCACGCCTATAATCCTAGCACTCTGGGAGGCCGAGGCGGGTGGATTGTTTGAGTTCAGGAGTTCAAGACCAGCCTGAGCAAGAGCGAGACCCCGTCTCTACTAAAAAAATAGAAAGAAATTAGCTGGACAACTAAAAAATAAGTATATAAAAAATAAGCCGGGCATGGTGACACATGCCTGTAGTCCCAGCTACTTGGGAGGCTGAGGCAGTAGGATTGCTTGAGCCCAGGAGTTTGAGGTTGCTGTGAGCTAGGCTGACACCACAGCACTCTAGCCTGGGCAACATAATGACATTCTGTCTCAAATAAAAAAAAAAAAAAAAAAAGACTAGACCAGTAGAAGAATCTCAAAGCTTGAAGACAATGCCTTCAAATAAAACGAGTCCATCAAAGAAAGAACAGAGAAATAAGAGAAATGAACAAAGCTTACAAGAATTATGGGACTATGTAAAGAGGCCTAACGTAAGAATCATATGCATCCCTGAGGGTAAAGAAGAAAACACACAGTGTTAGAAAACCTATTTCAGAGAATAATTGAGGAAAATTTCCCTGGCCTTGCAAAAAATTTAGATATCCTGGTACAAGAAGCTCAATGAAGAGATTGATTGCAAAGAGGCAATCACCACAACATATAGTCATCAGACTGGCCAAAGTTAACATGAAGGAGGAACTCCTGTGAGCCATAAGGTAAAAAAAATCAGGTAACTTACATAGGAAAACCCATCAGGCTAACTGCAGACTTTTGACTGAGACCTTATAAGACTGAAATCTTATAAGAAGGGATCATGGACCCATACTCAGTCTTCTTAAACAGAACAGTGGCCAGCCTAGAATTTTGTATCCTGCAAAATTAACCTTCTTATATGAGGGAGAAATAAATACTTTTTCAGACAAGCAAATATTAAAGGAATCTGTCAAAACCAGACCTGCCCTGCAGGAGTACTCAGATCTACATCGTACATCAATTAGCACAACAGTCACCCACCTGTGTAAAATCAACCTGAAGCTAAAGCTCAGAGCCCCTATAAACAATGGATCAAGAGGTAAAACAAAGCAATAATGTTCTACCCAATAAGATGAGCAGAAAGGCATCCCAGTTATCAATTCTTTCAATAAATGAGAACACTTTGAATTCCCCACTCAAGAAACATAGGCTGACAAAACTGATAGACTTCTTACTAGATTAACTAGAAATAGAAAAGAAAGGACCCAAATAAGCTCAACCAGAAATGAAAAAGAAAATGTCACAACTGATACCATGGACATACAAAATGTCATCTGTGTCTACTATAAAAACCTCTATGCACATAAACTTGAAAACATTGAGGAAATAGACAAATTCCTGAAAATATACAACCTCCCAAGGCTCAATCTAGAAGAAATAGAACTGAACACACCAATAACGGCAACAAAATTAAAGCAGAAATAAAGTCTTCTAACAAAAAAACTCCCAGACCAGATGGTTTCACAGCTGAATTTTATCAGACCTACAAAGAATTGGTACCCATACTGCAGAAATTATTTCCTAACACCAAGAAGGAAGGAATACTCCCCAACTCATTATATGAAGCCAGTATTACCTTGATACAAAGCCAGGAAAGGACATAACAACAACAAAAAAAGAAAACTATAGACAAATATCCCTTATGAATATAGATGTTATAGATGTAAAAATTCTCAATAAAATTCCAGCAAACCAAATTCAGCAGCACATCAAAAATAAAAATAAAATAAAATAATCCACCACAACCAAGTGGACTTCATCCTAGGGATACAAGGAAAGATCGACATACATAAATCCATAAATGTGATTCACCACATAAACAGAAGCAAAAACAAAGATCATATGATCACCTCAATAAATGCTGAAAAAACATTCAACAAAATGCAGCACCCTTTTATGATAAAAACGCTTAACAAAATAGGCATAGATGGAACATATCTCAAAATTATAAAAAGCCATATATGACAAACCCACAGTCAACATCGCACTGAATAGGGAAAAACTGAAAGCATTCCCACTTTGAAATGGAACAAGACAAGGATGCCCACTGTCACCACTTCTATTCAACATAGGGCTGGATGGAAGTCCCAGCCAGAGAAATCAGGCAAGAGAATGAAATTGAGGGTATCCAAATGGGGAAAGAAGAAGTCAAACTATCGCTCTTTGCTGATGATATGGTCTTTTATCTTATATCTATAAGACTCCAAAGATTCCACCAAAAGACTCCTGGAATTGATGAATAAATTCTGGAAAGTCTCAGGTTACAAAATCAATGTACACAAATCAGCAGCATTCCTATACACCAACAACAGTCAAGCTAAAAATCAAATCAAAGACTCAACACCTTTCAAAGTAGCTACTAAGAAAATAAAATATCTAGGAATATATTTAACCAAGGAGGTGAAAGATCCCTACAAAGGGAACTACAAATCATTGAAGAAGGAAATTACAGATGATGTCAACAAAAGGAAAAACACATGCTCATGGATCAGCAGAATTAACACTGTTAAAATGTCCACACTACCTAAAGTGATTTACAGATTAAATGCAGTCCCCATCAAAATACCAATGTTATTTTTCGTAGATCTAGAAAAAATAATTCTACGCTTTGCTTGGAACCAGAAAAGATCCCCAAAAGCCAAAGCAACCTTGAGCAAAAGGAACAAATCTGGAGGCATCACTTTGCCAGATTTTAAGCTATACTACAAGGCTGTAACCAAAACAGCATGGTACTGGCACAAGAACAGAGACATAGACAAATGGAACAGAACAGAGAAACAGATATAAAACAATCCACATATTGCCATGTGATTTTTGACAAAGCAGACAACATAATACACTGGGGAAAAGAATCCCTATCAAAAAATGGTATTGGGAAAATTGGATAGTCACATGTAGAAGATTCAAACAGGATCCAAATCTCTCACTACTCACAAAAACTAATTCAGGATAGGTAACAGACTTCAACCTAAGACATGAAACCATAAGAATTCTAGAAGAAAATGTTGGAAAACCTCTTCTAGATATTGGCCGAGGCAAAGAATTTCTGAAGAAGACCCCAAGGGCAATCACAACAACGACAAAAATTAATAAGTGGGACTTGACTAAATTAAAAAGCTTCTGTACAGCCATGGACACAATCAACAGAGTGAATAGACAACCTATAGAATGGGAGAGAATATTCACATGCTATACATCTGATAAAGGGCTAATAACCAGAAACTACAAAGAACTGAAGCAAATCAGCAAGGAAAAACATCAAACAACCCCATTTAAAAGTGGGTAAAAGACATGAACAGAAGCTTTTCAAAAGAAGACAGACTAATGGCCAATAATCATATGAGAAAACGCTCAATCACCAGGGAAATGCAAATCAAAACCACAATGAGATATCACCTAAACCACAGTGAGAATGGCCTTTATTAAAAAGTCCCAAAACAACAGATGTTGATGTAGACGTGGAATGAAAGGAACACTTACACACTCTCGAGGGACTGCAAACTAGTACAATTTCTATGGAAAACAATATGGAGATTCCTCAAAGAACTAAAAGTAGACCTACCATTTGATCTAGCAATCCCACTACTGGGTATATAGCCAAAGGAAAAAAAGTTATTTTATCAAAAAGTCGCTTGCATTCGAATGTTTATTGCAGTATAATTCATAATCGTAAAGATGTGGCATCAACCCAAGTGCTCATCAATTCACAAGTGGATAAATAAGATGGGGTATACGTATACCATGGAGTACTACGTGGCCACAGAAAAAAATGATGAATTAATACTTTTTGTAACAATCTGGATGAAACTAGAAGACCATTCTCCTAAATGAAGTATCGCAAGAATGGAAAAAGAAACACCACATGAACTATTAAATCGGAACTAACCAATCAGCACTCATGTGCACAGATAAAAGTAAAACTCAATGGAATTAGAGTAGGAGAGGGGGGTGTGGAGGGGATAGGTGAAGTCATACCTAACAGGTACGTACAATGTACACTATCTGGGTGATGGACACACTTAGAACTTTGACTCAAGCAGTACAAAAAGCAATCGATGTAACCAAAACATACATACCCCTATAAGACTTTGAAATTAAAAATAGAAAAAAGAAAAATCTACTTTGCCTGAAATTTCTGATTCTCATTAATATATCTTCCTATTGATGATTCAAATATATAGTCAGAACAGATACAATAAGAACTCAAAGAGCTGTGTTCTGAACTACATGATAAAACATATCATACAAATATTTTATTACTTATTAAATACAAGAAATAAGATATGAGAAGGTGTTTTTTTAACATATGCTGGTTTATTATGACATAAAGGATATAAGTCAGGAATAGCCAAATGGAAGAGATGCATAAGGCAAGGTAAGGGGGAGGTGCCTGGAGCTTCCACATCCTCTCCACTGCCCCCTCCTCCCAGCACAGAAGTTGCTACTTTTAAATACAGTATTCTTCTATCAGTACCATTCATAAACAAATTATGCTTACTGGTTTTACAACATAACTAACTTCTCAAACTGCATAAATGTTTCTAAAAACTTAATGAACAACATATGTCACAGGATCTAGCAGGCGAATTCACAAAACACCCAGACTAAATTGTCCAACAACAGGAATCATAAATCCTAGTTACTATAGTATACAAGTCTCTTATCTGGTAAGCACTTAAAAAAAATTATAAAAGCACTTTTAAATATCCATTACGACAGCACTTAGCCCTCACTTATGCCAAATCTGAACATTTCATAAAATGTTTGGGTTGTATTTGCTTACAAAAGCAGTAAAGATAAATATGCCAACATCAATATCACAAGGCAAAATATAATAAGAGCACAAACAAAGAGCAATGGGGCTCAAAAGAAAAGGAGCACATACCTGGAAAAGCTGTATAAAGGAAATGACATTTGAAATGAACTTTGAACGAAGGACGAGAGTGGCAGACAGCATCAGGGCAAGAACAGTATATTAGGCAGAGACACAAGTTTGGGCAATGACACAGAAGCAAGAAAACAAAGTCTCAAGAGCAGGGAACAATTCAGTTTGGCTGGTACACACTCTATGAGTGTGACAGATAAAGCTGGAAAATAAGTTATAATCTTGTTTGTCAGGAAAAAAAAAATTATAATTTAATCCCATAGTCCACTGAAAGTCCTTCTAGATTTAACAGTAGGCAAGGGTATCTAAAAAACATATTTTCACTTTCTATCATCATAGTTTAGGCCCTCAATACCTAGACCACTGTGAGGTCAAGAAACCAAAACAGAGGCTAGCAGTCTTTCACAACTTCCATTTTCCTCTTCCTAAAGTCCAACTCAGCTCATTTTAATCCCCTGATCACAGATCTTCAATCAGATACTCTTCATTGAGACTTAAAATACAACATAATATTTAACAGAAAATAATTCAAAGACAAATATTGCAGTAATGAGTCTTCATCTTTTTCAAATGTAGAATTAGATAAACTCTACAAGTGACCCAAAGACAGTCTTGAAAAAAATGCCAGTGGAAAATGCATATGTCCAATTCCATTTTCTTATTAAAAATTATAAAAAAGAAAACACTGGAAAAATCTGGCTATAAATAGTAGTAAGTAAAAAATAACTAAAATGCAACAGCAAAAATTTTAATCCCAAGATTTAGAAAAGGAAAATTAGTAGACAAACTGAAATACAATAGAAAGTCCACAAAAGACCCAAGCAAATATAAGATTGTATTATGGAATAACAGGGTATTTCAAATCTGTGGTGAAGTGATGGATTATCTATTAAATAGTGTTGGGGAAATAACTAAATAATGGTAAAACAGAGTTAAATGCTTACCAATTCCCAGGGTCAGTGAGTTGCACAACTCCAGGAAGCACAGTTCACATTATAGTCTACGTAATAATTAATGGTACTGCCTAGAGTTGTGAGATGTGGTTGCTATGTGCATAAGTTATATCAAAATAAATTATAGATGGACAAAAATAAAACCATAAAATTATTTGAAGAATATTTTTGTAATATTGTGGTGAGGAACCAAACTAATCCATTATTAAGTAAAAGATTAACAAGAATGACTATAAAACTTTTAAAATTAGATATTAAAAAATCAAAGAATAAGCTGGGAAACATATTTACAGCCCACTAAAGTAAATCAAATGCACCTCTACTATGTAAACAATAGTTACAAACCACGATGGCAAAAGGAAATTGGGCAAAAAACACAAACAGGTCACTTACCAATCAAAACCAAATGATAAAACTGTTCAACCACAGACAGCAAAAACAAATAAGAATTAATTAATTTTTTTTTTGAGACAGAGTCTCACTCTGTCTCCCAGCTAGAGTACAGTGGCATTATCATTGCTCACTGCAAACTCAAATTCCTGGGCTCAAGAGATCCTCCTGCCTTCGCTTCCTGAGTAGCTGAGACTACAGGCGCACACAACCACGCCCGGTCAATTTTTCTATTTTTTGTAGAGACAGGGTCTCACTGTTGCTCAAGCTGGTCTCAAACCCCTGACCGCAAGTGATCCTCCTACCTCAGCCTCTCAGAGTGGTAGAATTACAGGTGTGAGCCACTATGCCCGGCTCAAATTAGAATAAATTTAAAAACAAATTAATATACTAATTTTCACACGTGATTTGCAAATAATTTTTAAATGTTAATGACTACTAATCTTGACAAAGCTATGGTATGCTCTTTCACATTACTACAGAAAATATATTCCGTTCTGAAATATTAAGCAAAATCTTAAGCATGATCTTTGACCAAGAAATTCAACTTATAAAATTTATCATAAGGAAACAATTGTGCAAAGATAGATGTTTATCAAAACACTTCTTATACCAGTGGGAATATATATATAACCAAAATAGTTAACAATGATAGAATATTTACACAATGTATTGGATAGTTTTCAACTAAATATTATCCAGCCACTAAGATGATGACATGAATTTGTTTTTTAACATAGACATATGTTCATGCTGTAATGTTAGGTATGAAACAATATGTATAATAAGTATCATAAAGTATAAGCAAACAAGAGGTTAGTTTCCCAAAATGCTGATAATGAAGCTCTAGGTAATACCTATATTTTCTAGTATTCAGAAATTAACGTATACTTCAATTTTCTGGTTTTCACAGTGAACATACTAATATAATTTTACAAATTAAAAAGGTTTATAAGAAATATTAAACAATTGAAAGTGGCAGTAGTATTTAGTTTTAAAACTAACACAAAACTGAGCTTATTCTGAACCCATTTATTAAAAAAATTAAAAGATACAGCATATGGCAGGCCTTATAAAAACTCCTTCTCAGCTGCATTTAGGACCATACTAATAGTCAGTAAACATAAGTGTAAAATTATATTATTAAATGAAAAATATACAAGGAAAATTGAGCCTGGTCAAATTAATTGGTCACCTGGATACAATATTTAGAAAAGACATTTTCTCACAAAGGTACTGTCCAGATTGAGAATAATTTGTCAATATCCAGGTCTTGTTTCTCTTGTCTTTAGTTTTATGTTATCTTTTATTTAAGAGCATACTTTACAAAAGTATGCCATTTTTGGAAGAGATTAAAAAAGATGAAAACAGATCTTTTTTGTTTATTTTAATCCAAAAGAATAATAGCATTTTTCTAATTTCTCTCTGGCATACAAAACAACATATTTCCCCAAAGTTAAATGTTAAATATATGAAATATGCTATTTTCCATTTCAAAAAACCTGGGCAACTACATAAACACAGTACATTAATTGTGACTTTTTCCAACCTTTGAAATGTTCAAGTTTTCCTCTGTTTTCTTGTATTTGTAATTAGGCCAAGCTATCAAAACTACAGGGGGAAAAATTCATTAAGCTATACATTTATAGTGTGTGCTCTGTTTTTATACTTCAATAAAATGTTAAAGCTGTCGAGACTATTTAAATGATGCCTGTTTAATGTCCTTAAATGTTCTCTAGACTAAATTTAAATAACCAGAAGCAAAATATAAACTCTTGACTTAGACATATTCTTATTTTCTGGGAATACTCAAAATGAACACATTTAAATCCCAAATCAATCTCATATCTCCGCTGAGATAAATGATGGTTCAAAAGAAAAATGAAAGCATCATCATGGAGGCAGCACCATACATTGAATTAAAAAAAAAAATCAGGTCATTCAGCTTCCACTGACAAATAATATTGTTATAGCCCTATCCAAATTTATGAAAGTCCTAAATTCACATATACTTTTGTCTCATAGAACTTTGGTCCTCATTACCACCGCCATCAGAGTACAAGGCAATAAAAGTGAAAGTCCAAGAAAACAAATTACTTATATTAAAAGCAAAAACATCTATGTTTAGTGAGGAAGAAAGCCCACATTGTGACCTCAAATACTTATTTGAGAATAACTATACATTTCAAGTATCTAATGTAAGAATTCCTTATAACCCCCAAAGAAAAGAACCTCCCAGTCAGATCAAAAACATTAAGTGCTTATAAACTGAACAACTGATTTGCAACATAGCACATAAGTGACCAGGAGATTTTTTTTAAAAGGAAAAAGAAGCTGAGGTGGGAGGCTCACTTGAGGCCAGGAGCTCAAGAACAACCTGGTCTGGGCAACAAAGCAAGACCCAGTCTCAAAAAAAAAAAAAAGAAGAAGAAACAAACAAACAAATCCAAGTCCAAATCCTCTTCCTACTGCCTGTGTAATCCTGGGAATGCTACTTAATCTCATCTAGACTCTGTTTGCCCACCTGTAAAATAACATCTACTTCTGAGGTTGTTGTGAAGCTTCAGTGAGATAAAATATAAACAACGTTTAGCAAAGTACTCACCACATAGTGATCAATGGAAACTTTTATCATTATTATTCTGAAATTTTATTTAAAAAACAAGTAACAAATTTTCAATTCAATTATGTAAGGTAGTTATTTTAAAAAGGAATGAATTATAAAAGAAGGAATTGCTGATTTCTTGACTCAGTAGGAATTTCAAAGACTTGATTTTCTTTCACTTTTCTTACTTTCTTCCAGCTTTAACTTGAAAATATTTACATTAATATTTACATTAATACTTAAATATTTTGCTCCCAGAAAACCAAATGCATGAGAAGTGTGTGCACAAAAATACCACATATTTTTTTTTCAAGAAAAGCATTACATGATGCAATTTTGCGGAAAAAAAAAATTGGATTTTTGAGCACACAGAGATAGAATACACAACCACAGATTATAATGTATGCCCAGTGTGACCAACAAAATATCACGTGTTCTTTAGTTTTATTTCTAAAGAAAGAAGAATAGGAGGAAATCAATATTTTGGAGACCTACTATATGCTGGGCAAGGTCAAAGCCAATCTATAAACTCTGTCTCATTAAATCTACCCAACAGTCCCTTGAAACCTGAGAAGTTAACTTGTTGAAATTCACATAGGAATGGAAATGGAATTTAAACCAAGGTCCAGATGGTTTCAAAATCGACACTTTCCTGTCTCTTAATAACAAATTACCTAGCAGAAATGATGATAATAGTTTATGGTATAATTTTATGATGTTTTGAAGTCTCTAAAATGTTAGTACAGTGAATATTACTTTCATGAACAAAAAGTTTATGAATACAGTGTTGTTCTGGTTGTTATGTTAAAATATCTAGCCTCCAGGTACCCACTCGACAAGATTTATTCAAAGTCATTTACCCTCAGTAGAAATTTTCATAACCACTCTTTTCTAGTTTTTATTTTCATTGCTACCATTTAACTCACTTTAAAATATCAATTTCATATGTAGTTTCAGGTGGATAGATCTACATCAATAAATTAGGTGGCTATTCCTAAGTATCCCTAAATCTTATCAAAAAACAACATATAAACAAAATACCTTCTCCCTATTCTCTAATCCCTTGTCTTCACAATTACCACAGCTTGGTATTTATGGAAAAGACCAAGCAGAGGTTACTTCTCTCCTTTATCTTCCAAAGAAGAGATCAACATCCTGGGTATCCATCCATCCCTGAAGAGTAACTAGATCAAGCTGGAGGATGTAGGTTACCATATAGTACATCCCAATAAGACATCATTTTATCTCACTAACTCTCTTACTCCCCTTAGACTGCTGACACATATTTTAACCCTTCATATTCTCCACTTTTTCCCAAGATGCAATTCTTCCTTAAGTCTCTTCCCAAGTGAAGGCTCAGATCCTACAGCTACTCAGTGTTCTACTATATCTCCCAAGAAATGATATGACTTCCATTTTCCAAACTTCTTTTAGCAATAGAACTTTTCTTTTTCAAAAAAAATAGTTTACCAACCCCAAATTATCAACAAGATAAAAGCAAACTATTCTTCAATGGAGCAAAATCAGCATCATTAAACAGCTCAACATTCCCATCATCCAAATTACAAGGATTCCTCAGAACACAGTGTGAAATAAACATGATTTTGAACTGCTAGCCTTAATAGAAAACTCCATGGAAAATTTACTGCTCACCATAGTAAAATCTTGACTAAATACATACTTATATCTGTTAGAAATTAAGTAAACATGGCTCATAACTAGACCTACTCTATACCTGTAACCAGATCTGGGATACTATCCTACATGTCCCAAAGTCCAAGAAAGAACTTTATTAATCTGCATAATTCTAAACCAAACAGTCGCATAAACAGATAGGCACACAAAGAAGATGGGTTTTAAAACATATTGATAAGTATAAAACTGAATATGTAAATCTGATTAGAATAAAAAGTAATTTTCTTCAACTCCCAAATTATTTACTTGTAAGAATCTTTCATGTGGCCTGAAGCCATTATTTGCTGTTTTAAGAGCAACAGGGCGGGAAAAAATCTATCACTAGCCATGATACCAGTAGAGTATACGGGAAATTTCATAAGCAGTATCCCAATTACAGCTATTTACTTTTAAATCACCAGTTAACGTTCAGTATCTGTGTATAAAAAAAATATCTAGTTCCTGCCAGTAAGAAGTCAAATAACTCTGGCTCTTTCTTCTTACATGAGGAGAGGTAGGACATATTTAAAAACTGTGGGTTCTATGTGTATGGTATGGGTGTGGGTGTGTAGTTTATTTTGCTTTGTTTTAACTCTAATGTCTTTCTAGGTAAGAACTTCAAAATCAGTCATTTTCTTTCCTCCAAAATAAATAATCCTCTTTCTAGGTAGCTGGTATAGTATATATGGTGCATGTATAGTTTCTTATTGCTGCTGTAACAAATTACCACAAACTAGAAGCTTATAATACACAAATTTATTATCTTATAGTTCTGGATGTGAGAAGTCTTAAACAGGTCTCAATGGGCTAAAATCGAGGTGTTGGCATGGCTGTGTTCCTTTCTGGAGGCTCTAGGGAAGAATTTGCTTCCTTGCTCAACTTTGCTCAGGTTGTTGCCAGAATTCAGTTCCTTATGACTGACGTCCCCATTGCCTTGCTAGCTCTCAGCTAGGGGCAGTTCCCAGCTTCTGGAGTACATCAACGTACCTTGGCCCATGACCTCTTTCCTTCATCTTCAAAGCCACCAATGGCAGATCAAGTACTTCTCACGCTCCACATCTCTCCTGTCTCTTCTTCCATTGTCTGACCCATTCGTCTTACTCTTTCAATCCAGAATAGTCTCCCCCATCTCAAAGCCCACAACCTTAATCACTGCAAAGTCCCTTTTGCAATGTAAGGTAACGTATTCATAGGTTTCAAGGATTAGAATGTGGCCATCTTTAGGGGGCACTTATTCAGCCTATCATATCATACTTGTTGAACTGTACTGCTTTGAAGTCAGGAAAAATGCCACAATGCATGTCACTATCTGCTATGGTCTAAATGTATCCCCCAAAATTCGTATGTTGAAAACTTAATCACCAATGCAACGGTGTTGAGAGGTAGGGACTTTTGGGAGGTGTTTAGGTCATGTGGACTCTGCTTTTCTGCCATGTAAGGACACGGAGTTTGTTCTCTTTTGCTCTTCTGCCTTCTGTCATGTGAGGACACAGCATGAAGGCCCTCATCAGATGCCAGCACCTTACTCTAGATCTAGGACTTTCCAGCCTCCAGAACTATGACAGAATAATTTTCTGTTTGTTATACACTACTCAGTTTTGGTATTCTGTTATAGCAGCACAAAACAGAGTAAGATACTATCCTTTATCCTCAAAAGTTGTTAGAATCAAAAGTTCAAAATCTAAGTTCAGAATTCTGAGAATTATATCATTAAGTACTAACACTATCAATTGAATCTATCAGTTTGAATAGCTATTGTCACTAAATCCTTAATTTTCTTTAAATCAAAGAATATCTAAATATCTGAACATAACTTACTCAAGCCTGACTAAATTAAATTTCTCACTGTAAAATAGCACTTATTTCTACTTTTAGACTCCTCTTGCCTTGCTTCACTGCCTCTATGTCCTACAAATCTTTACCCTTAAATAATTTTCCTACAAGGCTAAAGTCATATTGGAAGACACATAGGCCTATATGACATCTTCTGGCAAGTACACCACCATTTCATATCACAGAAACAAGAACAAATTTGTTAAAATGGTAACAAGACCCATGAGTACAAGACACACAACATCCAAAATCTCTTTAGAATCCCTATATTATATATACTGAAAGACTATGAAAAAGGTATTGCTGCTTCAAATTAGTTTTGGCAAAGAGAAAAGGTAACTTCTATAGGCATAGTTTTTCTGCTGCTCTTCTAAGTAAGGGAAAGATTTGCCTTAGAAAATAGATTGTTAAATAGCTAGAAAAGTGACGACATGAAACTAATTTCAGCCTTTAACTAAAAATTTCTACAAAACTTGTCATCTTTTCAAAATAAAGTAATAACTTTTAATAGCAGTAGCCCCCAAAATCAAAATCAAGGTGAAATTACTTGGCAATATTCTTATATCCACTCATTCTTTGGGAATACAAAGATTTTCTACACATAAAATTTTAATCTACATTTAGCATTACCTCTAATTTTAAAGCTAAAAGTAATGCTACCCAGATTGTTATCAAGGTGATTCAAATTTGCAATGCTTATTCAATTTCACAATGTTTGTGTACGTACGAGAAATAGGAAAACACAAATTAATCTAGTCTAGCTTCCACTAATGGCAGAGTGAATTGGTCAGGCATAGTTTCCTACAGATAAGTTCTAAATCTAGATAATTTTTAAAACACACTATAGTCATGCACCACATAATGATACTTTGGTCAATGACAGTGGTGCCATAAGATTATAATGGAGCTGAAAATTTCCTATCATCTATGATGTCATGCCCATGGTAACCTTAGTGCAACTCCTTACCTTTTCTATGGTTAGGTATGTTTAGATACACAAATACTTACCACTGTGTTACAATTGCCTAGAGTATTCAGTGCAGTAACATGCTGTAGAGGTCTGCAGCCTAGGAGTAATATGTTCCATATAGCCTAGGTATGTAGTATGCTGTACCAACTAGGTTTGCATAAGTACTCTCTGAAGCTCGCACAAAGGCGAATCACCCAATGATACATTTCTCAGAACGTATACCCATTTTTAAATGACACATGACTGTATTTGAAGGCACTGAAATAACCACAGGCAGAATATATCAAATGAAGATTTATATTTGAATTACAGAAATTGCATTGCGTTAGAACTTTAAGTTTGGCCATTTTTGCCTGAGGGCATTCACCACCACGACTCCCCCCACCACCTCCATTCCAATTTCCACAGATCTTAGAGAAGGAAAATACAGGCTTACAGTCTGGAGCTGGCAGAGGACAGGAATCGGGGCAGGCAGAGTACCTATAAATTTACAGGAGAAATCCTAAAAGTAGTTGAGCTGCAGAAGGAACAAGACTCAAATCCCTGGCTTACCATTAAAATACACATGCATAGGGGACATCCAGGGGACTTTGGAGAAGAAAGGTAAGTAAAAGTCAGAGAGTAGTCTACCCTTAAAAGGTTTGTAAGATAGGTGAGTTTGCTGCTTTTTCAAACTAACAACATTCACTATACTCCTCAAGCAGCAGAAAGCTGGGGCCTTACTAACTTTAGGTATCAGAGGACCAAGCTTACAGCTGGCAACACAACTAAAAGTTAGGGAGGAAACTTCAAGTTGGAAAAAGAGGTGAGAGCCACAATCTTAGTATCAACTTTGCCAAAATCCTTGGTCATAGCTAACTACAGAGGTACAGGGAGAACCATAGGACACCAGGCTACAAAAGCAGCAGCTGTAAAATGAAAGAAAGAACTGAGCAAAGACAGCAACTACACAATGCAGTGAAAGAACTCACTGTTTGAGACCAGGAAAGTTAAACTTGTTCTGCAGGCTAGAACAACAGAAACAACAAAAGGATCCTCAGAAAACATAAGGGAATCTAGAATCACTAAAATGTACTATCCATAATGTCTACTTTTCAACCGAAATTTTATTTCATTTGCAAAGAAAAAGGAAAACACAATCCATCCTCATGAAAAGAAAAATCAAGATAGTCAATAGAAATTGACTCCAACTGGGCTAATATGTTGGATTTAGCAGACAATGACTTCAAAGCAGCTAATAATAGTTCAACTTGAAGTAATTCAACACTAAGTAGATTGTGCTAAATTAAAGATGCATGTTGTAATCTCTAGTGGAATTCCTAGAAAAATAATACAAGCATATAGCTAAAAGGTCCACAGATCAAATAAAATAGAATATACAAAAATATTTGATTAACATAAAAGAAAGCAGGAAATTCCAACAAAGAAAAGCCCAGGGCTGGATGGCTTCACTGGTGAATTCACCCAAACATTTTATTTATTTATTTTTTAAGAGATGAGGTCTCACTATGTTGCCTAGGCCAGTCTTAAACTCCTGGGCTCAAGCAATCCTCCCACCTCAGGCTCACACACAGCTGGGACTAGAGGTGTGTGCTAAGCGCCCGGTTTGACCAAACATTTAAAGAAGAATAAACATCAATTCTTCTCAAACTCTTCCCAAATACTGAAGCAGAGAAAACACTTACTCCCATCCAAGTACTAACCATGCCCAACCCTGCTTAGCTTCCAAGATCAGATGAGATCAGGTGTGTTCAGGATGGTATGGCCACAGACAACACTTACTAAGGCCAGAATTACCATGATACCAAAGCAAAAGATACTACAAGAAAACTACAAGCCAGTATCTCTTATAAATATAAATTTAAAAATCCTCAATAATATACTAACAACCAAATTCAGCTGCATATTAAAAGGATCATGCATTATGACCGAGTGGGATTTATCCCTGGAATACAAGTGTGGTTTAACATACAAAAATCAATATAATACACCACATTAATGGAATGGAAAAGACCAAGTGACCATTTCAATAGACGCAGAAAAAGCATTTGACCAAATGTAACACTCTTTCATGATAAAAACACTTTAATATTAATAAATTAGAAATAGAAGGAAACTTCCTCAATAATAAAGACCATATATGAAAAACCCATGGCTAACATCATATTCAGTGGTGAAAGACTAAAAGTTTTTCCACTAAAATCAAGAACAAGACAAGTATGCCCCTTCTTAACACTTTTATTCAACATAGTACTGGAAATCTTACCTAGCCGAAGCAATTTGGTAGGAAAAAAAATAAAAGCCATTCAAATCAAAAAGGAAGAAGTAAAATTGTCCCTGTTCACAGATGACAATGATCTAATATATATAAAACCCCTAAAGACTCCACCAAAAAACTCTTAGAGCTAATAAACCAATTCAGTAAAGTTGCAGGATACAAAAATCAACATACAAAAATCAGTTTAATTTCTATATGCCAGTAACAAGCTATATCAAAATGATACTAGGAAAACAATCCCATTTGTAATAGCATCAAAAGAACACTAGGAATAAACTTAACTAAGAAGTTAAAAGACCTACACATTGAAAACTACAAAACATTGATGAAAGAAACTAAAGACACAAACAAATGGAAACACATCTCATGTTCATGAACTGGAAGACATAATGTTGTTAAAATTTCCCTACTAGTCAAGGCAAACTACAGATTCAATGCAATCCCTATCAAATTCCCAATGCCATTTTTTACAGAAATAGAAAAAAATTCTAAAATTCATATGAAATCACAAAAGACCTTGAACAGCCAAAACAATACTGAGAAAGAACATAGTTGGAGTCATCATACTTCCTGATTTTCATATATATTACAAAGCTATAGTAATTAAACAGTATGGTACTGGCAAAAAGACAGACATATAAACCAATGGAACAGAATAGAGAGCCCAGAAATAAATCCATGCATATGCGATCAACTGATCTTTGACAAAGGTGCCAAGAATACACAATGAGGAAAGGACAATCTCTTCAACAGATGTAGGGAAAACTGGATACACAAATGTAAAAGAATGAAATTGGACCCTAATCTTACACAGTATACAAAAATCAAGTCAAAATGGATTAAAGACTTAAACATAAGACCAGAAACTGTAAAACTCCTAGAACACAAAGGGGAAAAGCTCCATGACATTGGTCCTGGCAATGATCTCTTGGATGTGACCAAAAGCATAGGCAACAAATGCAAAAATAGACAAGTAGGACTACATGAAACTAAAAAGGCTCTGCACAGCAAAGGAAATAATACAGTGAAAAGGCAACCTATGAGACAGGAGAAAGTACTTATAAGCCATGTATCTGATAAGGGGTTAAT
Organism: Propithecus perrieri; assembly: GCA_963574695.1. Taxonomy (NCBI): domain Eukaryota; kingdom Metazoa; phylum Chordata; class Mammalia; order Primates; family Indriidae; genus Propithecus; species Propithecus perrieri. The sequence continues at coordinate 20,807 of CAUYRB010013978.1, read as the reverse complement.
TTCCAAAATATATGAGGGACTCCTCAATAGCAGAAAGAAAAAATAAAAATCCAATTAAAAATGGGCTAAGACTTGAACAGACATTTCTCCAAAGAAGATACACAAATAGCCAATAGGTATATGAAAAGATGCTTGATGTCACCAATCATCAAAGTAATGCAAATCAAAACCTCACACATTAGGATGGCTATTATTACAAAAAAAAGAAAAAAGAAAGAAAGAAAAGTGTTGGCAAGGTTGTAGAGAAATTAGAATCTTTGAATACTGTTGGTGGAAATGCAAAGCAGTACAACCCCTGTGGAAAACAGTATGATGATTCCTAAAAAAATTGAAAATAGAATTACTATATGATTTAGCAATCCCATTTCTGGGTATTTATCCAAAAGAACTGAAATAAGGATCTTGAAGAGATATCTGCACTCTCATGTTCACAGCAACACTATTTACAAGAGCCAAAATACAGAAACAATCTAAATGTCCATCAATGGATGAACAGATTTTTAAAATGTGGTATATACATACAATGGAATATTATTCAGTGTTAAAAAGGAAGGAAATCCTGCAATATGCAACAACAGGGATGAATCTGAAGAATATTATGCTAAGTAAAATAAGCCAATCACAGAAGGACAAACATTTGCTGTTCAAAATTGTGCCTACCAATAACATTTCTGTATTTTATACTTAAAAATCTGTTAAGAGGGTAGAACTCACGGTAAGTGTTCTTATCATTATAAAATTTAAAAAAGAAAAAAACCATACTAATATAAGGAATTCCTATTAACATCTAGAAAAGTGAAAAAATAGCAGGTGAAATTTTTAATACAAGAGGACTGAATGGAATGGTAAAGAGCGATCTGGAGTCTGTTCATTTGGTGCAAAGAGGCAAACAGTGTGTCACAACTTGAAAGTTTAGAAGTAGGGATAGTATCTAATCTCCACCTCTAGCTCCTCCTTTGCATCTACATTTTTTGCAAAGAAAACCTTTCTAAAAAGTCCCCTAGCTCACTTCTCAAGTCTCCTTAGTCCAGATGATGTCACATGTCCATATCTAAACCCTTACATAAAGGAATAAAACTATCACGACTAATGATGATTTAAGCTCTGGAGCAAGGGAGTGACCCCTTCCCTGATCCCAAAGATATTAGGAAGATGAACATTCAACCAAACTGAGACACTGGCAGAAAGAAAGAATGAGAAGAAAGGAATGGGGAGGTCAATCAGTCATGTGTGCTACACTGAGTATAGATCCACAAAATCAATTTAAGATGTAAGAGTTGGCATCCTGTTTTGAAAAATAAAGAGCCTATCTAATTGTTGTTTCATGGAACACATGGAAGAACACATGAAGGAAGGTCTTCAGGAATTGCTGCTGACAAATTCAGCATTTTACTCAAGAAGCAACTCTGAATAAACCTGAGAAGTAAACAACTGGATATCCAGAAACTCAAACATAGAATTTACACATGTATATTTTTCAAAGGAGATGTTACCAACCCCTGTAACTGCTATAAAAAAACTTCATAAATCTCTACACCATCTCATTCTGAGCATCATGCTTTCTTAATGTACTCATTAGAATAAATTACCCATAAGATATATCCCTAGGTAACTATTAATAACTTGGCCATTTCGAGTTACATAAATTGATTGGATTTTAGAGAACAGTTTGTCAGATATGATTTTAGGAATTGTTTCCAAAGTGAAATTAACTTTAATATAATTAACATGAAAACTATAGATCATCAACACTGAACATCAAATATATTCCTAGTTGTGATAATAAAACTATGTCATCAGCATTATCTTCCTTTTGGATATGGTAGAAGGATACACTTCTGATTCATTGAAAGAGATTTCAAGTCCCTAACACAGAAATTAAAACAAATGAATAAAACTGCATACTACTGGGAGGCCGAGGCAGGTGGATCATTTGAACTCAGGGGTTCGAGGCCAGACTGAGCAAGAGCGAGACCCCGTCTCTACTAAAAAAAAATAGAAAGGAATTAGCTGGACAACTAAAAATGTATATATAAGAAATTAGCCAGGCATGGTGGCACATGCCTGTAGTCCCAGCTACTCGGGAGGCTGAGGCAGTAGGATCGCTTGAGCCCAGGAGTTTGAGGTTGCTGTGAGCTAGGGTGACGCCACGGCACTCTAGCCCGGGCAACAGAGTGAGACTCTGTCTCAAAGAAAAAACAAACAAAAAAAAAACTGCATGCTATTTTACTGAATATGTCTCTTGGAAGATTATGTCCCTGGCCCTGTTTTCATAATTTTAAAGTGTAGAACTCTGTAAGTATACCTATAATCATGAATTTACATTAGACTATTCTAACTTAGCCTTTAGCCAATTTTAATTTATCAAAACAAAGACTAATAAAAACTGCTTCATATTGTTATTGGCTTTTCTATACATAAAGTAATGAAGTATAATGGTGATGCACAACCACCTAACCTTCCTATATTAGATTTAGAGACCCAAAGCTATAATTCATTAAGAAAACTGACACCATTTTAAAGAAACTTTCAACAAAATAGTAAGGCTATAGTTCTCAGGCACTGTTTGTATACATTTAAGACATATTTTTAAAAATTAACATTGTTAGTGATATATACTAGAATGGAAAAGAGGTTGAGAACTATTGGTGTAAGTCCAAATAAAAAAGAAAACCCCTCAGAACCAAGAAAATGAAAGCTTAGATATATTACTAGTTTCAAGGACCTTAGAACCTTACACTAAATAAATTGTTCTCAAACAGTGATAAATGTTCCAGCAAGGGGTGACAGGTAAAATACAGAGCTTCCATAAGCATTATTAACCAACCATATGAAATAGAACATCTACCTAGAAATGCTACTTTAACTTTGAAAAGTATGAAAAACAATGTACTAACATTTACAGTAAATGAGCTGCTTGATTTTGTCTGGATGTTATCCTGAGTTTTTGACACTGTATAATACAAGACAGAACAAAAGAGAATCATAAATATTATATGGGTATCACCTGCTAAGTATAAATTTTAGTAAAATTAACTTCAATTACTTACAAAGAGGGTTTTGTGTATGCAATTTTAATATGCTTATCTCTGCCACATGCAAATCCACATCTAAGCATAAGCCATTCTGATCATTTGGATTTGAGCACAGCATCACTCCCACCTGGTGGTAGCTGAACCCAGCAACATATATAAGTAATTTACAGACCACCTAAATCAAACATACTTACTGAAAATGTTTATTATATGTCATTACACTGTAGATTTTTAAATGCACATTGAATTTCCCATGTCAAAGTTGTCACAAAAAACCTATGTAAGTACTCATTGCATTTAAGAAAAAAGTCATCCCATACTTAAATCCAATTTAATACTGGAAATAGTTTCACGGTTTATTTACAAGCTTTTCTATCAATAAACAATTTTTATAGGCTTGAAATAATAAAACTTACTAAAATTTTCACCAACTACATTTATAGGCATCTCAAAAAATACTCATTAGTTCAGTAATGAATGGGTACCTTTTACGTGGTGAGATTATATAAATCATACTTTCATCTGTGCGTAGATCAGAAATGTTTGCCTATAAGTATTGTTTTATCAGATTAAGAAAATATCACAGCTACAATAAGAACATTAGTGGAATGAAACAAGCTTATATTATCTCTTCCTTCCACAATAAATATATAATACTTCTATAATACTGGTTTTAAGTACATTCTCTCATGACACATGGTGTTAATATATTGTAGCTTAGCAATGAAAATGCAAAACTCAGAAAACAGACCATATGTAATAAAAATTAATGGAGGAAACACTTTCCATCATATCCAAATGCTTGATTATAATTTACTGCTTGATTATACTTTTAAAAAATGATCTTCAAATAACTCAATAAAGCTCCAATATGGAATGTCAACTAACAACAGGCAACCCATAATCACAATATAAAATATATTCACTATATAAACATGGCTTATCTCATATATATTAATATATTTTGGGTTTTAATATGAGGTTATTATACTTCAAGCAAAAGTCATTTTCTCATTTTCAGTGAATTGCAATATACATTCACCTAGACTTATTTTTATATTTAAGGTATTCTTATAAAGTGGAATAAAAATGTGATTTTTCTAATTAAAAAAAAAAATGACACTGGGACATCTACCAATGGCGGTAATGCCTTTTGTGAAGCAATTAAATGCTACCACAGAGTTTAAGAGTACAGCATTGGTAGTTTAAGAGCTCAGGCTCTAGAATCAGATTTTTACAGATATACCAGATGTATGATCTTAGGACCCACTAGACAATAAATTCTATAAAGGGTAGGGGACTTTCTGTTTTGGTCAATATCTTGTACCTTCAGTAAATACTCGGTGAATAAGTGAATGAAAGATTTATCCAAGTCTTGTGATAAGATAATGACTGAAGATTTTTCATTATTACTTCATGGAAAGTGTAGATGAGCCAAAATGGGAAAGCTGGGAGAAAAGGAGATTGGTTTCTCCCATGGATATCATCATCATCATCCTCATCATTATTATTACTGTTGTTGTCAGTTTTATGCTGAGTTTATAGATAAGGATGGAACTTAAACCTCTCAACCCAAAAAACTACATCTTATTCATTTATTTTAGACTAAGTTCCTAATAAGCTACAGGTCTTATGTATATTGAAACCTAATTGTTTGATAAATCATATGAATTATAAATCATGATTTTCATAAACAGACTACAGAGTATCCATAAAAGTATGGCCTGGTTACTATTTTATGGAAAATTTTTCCTCCTTCAACTCATTTGTAGGATAACTCAAAAATAGATTAGATACTAAAACAACAAAAAGCTAATGAGAAACAAAGCTATCTAGAAATATTAATACAATATGCAGGATACAGATATATTATTTTTAAAAACTAAAAATCTTTGAAGATATAAAAGTAGACTTCAAAAAATGAAGAGAAGTTTCAGTTGAAAAAGCCTCATTATAAAAAAATACAAAGTTTTCCATATTAATCTATAAATTTGAAGTATTAAAATACTAACAAGTTTGTTTTAGTAAGTGGGATTAGTAGAGAATCATTCTAACATTCAAGAGACTGAAAAGTAGGAAATGCTCAAACTTCCACTTTATGTCTGGAATACAACTGTACTTGGCATTGAAATATCATCTCTAATCAATTTTACTGTGTCCTGCTTGAAGGAAACTGTAAACCAAATGGGGACAGACAACAACATGAAGCATAAGGAATAAAAACTTAAGAGTTAGCAGTGAACAAATAGAGAGTTCCCCATAACCTAAGACTTGTATTCAATACTTCAGGTATTAATTCATATTATTAATATGAAGATGTGCATCAGGCTAATCACAAGTCCGTGCCAAACACTGACCTAACTCATATTTTCCTGATCTAACTCATATTTTACCAAACAAGTTTCTAATTATAAATTTGTATTTCCATTTAGATAGTGTATATCTTATTGCCAATTAATGAATTAGTACACTGGATTATAAACCAGTCTCCTGTGAACTTGGTTAATATGAAGAAAATGATAAAGCATTAATATGGATTTACAGAAATAGAAAAATTTCAGGAGGATGAGTTGACATTTGGTCTGTGAAAGATCCAGTCATCCCCACCCTCCTATGAATCCCATATTCCATTCCCCCTCAAAAGCAGAGTGAAAAGGAAATGTGAAAAGAATTCCTATCGAGGGGAGGGGGAGGGGAGAATGATGCACTCTCACTGCCTCAACTTCAATGTAAAAGCTGAGCTGTTACAGAGACCCCCTATAAAACACCCTTCATTTTACTCTTGTTGCTAGTCTCTTTTTCATCCTTTCTGATTTATTGTTAGTTCTCATTATGTATTACTGTAAGTTAAATTAATGCCTTCTTTAGAACAAGTCAGGCAATAAAATATTCATAAACAATTATTAAATCAATTCTCACTGTCAGCAAAATAAACTTTCTGAGCCAGAAAAAGAAACAGACCCTGGATTATGATATATTTACCAAGGTAAATAATGTCTCCTGGCAGCCATGAATCTCAAAAACATCTGATAAATCTTAAGACAATTAAGATTAATTTTTAAAAAATCCTTTCAAAAGCAAGAGTCATTTCTAATATAAATAAGGAGAAGTAAAATGAAAGTAATCGAAAGGAAATCACAGGTAAAAAAGAACTAGGTTCAAAATGAGTTTCCCAACAAATCTAAGGAAACTAGTATACAAGAAAAGAACCATCTAGCTAAAATTTTGCATAATACAAATTTACATCTTCCACACTCTCTCTACATTTTAACATTCAAATCCAACAGTACCCAGCAGAATTTTATCATTTGATAACACTGAAGCAAAGAGCACACCAATACAGACATTCTTCACCAATGTCTGTATTACAGGTGGGTTGAGGTGTCTAACTTACAAGTATATCTAATAAAATTCCTAAAGAAAAATTAGAAAGTGCTGATGTTTACTATAGAAACATAGTACTTTCTGGTTTCCAGCAGCTTCAAGTCAACGTTAATAAAGCAGGAATGCATACTATGGAATAAGCAAACCTAGCACTTAACCTGATCTAGACATTGACAGTATGAGAGTCTTTTCAATATTTCTAACCATGCTAAGTGTTTTCAGACACTAATTTTAAAAGAGCTGCCCTCCTCTGGTTCACAATGACACTTTACCCAGCTGTTCAAAAAAATCTGAAAAACATTAAATTATAAATTAAGTAGGGACTCTGCTTAGATGGTTAACAACAAATGAAAAAAGTAGTTGGTCAAATAAAAAAAAAATTAAGTACATTATCTTACTAATGCTCAAATAATGTTATCACTTTGTAGTAAAGCCCTTCTAAATTTTCAACTAGTCCCACGATTCATCTTGAAGAAAAGTCATAAATCAATGTGATACAGTTTAATCCTGCAATCTATACTATGTAGTTTTATTTTTTTAATCATTACATAATAACCTGCATGAAAAAGTACAACAAATAAGTCTGCACTAAAATAATTCTGCTTATTCTCTGTAAGATACTAGTATAATTTTGTCATTTCCCCTAACACCTAATGATGTTGAGCATCTTTTCATATGCGTATTTGTCATCCATGCATCTTTTCTTTTGAAGCATCTGTTCAAATCTTCTGCCTATTTTTTAAGTGGGTTGTTGGTATTCTGACTGAGTTTTTGAGAGTTTTTTTTATATATCTGGATACAAGTCTATCAAATATATACTTTGTACGTATTTTCTTCCTGTCTATAGTTTGTCTTCATCCTCCTCTGTTCTTCTCACGCAAAAAACAGAAGTCTTAAATTTTGATAAAGTCTAGGCCAGGCGCGGTGGCTCACGCCTGTAATCCTAGCACTCTGGGAAGCCAAGGTGGGTAGATCGTTTGAGCTCAGGAGTTCGGCAAGAGCGACACCGTGTCTCTACTAAAAATAGAAAGAAATTAGCTGGACGACTAAAATATATAGAAAAAACTAACCAGGCATGGTGGAGCATGCCTGTAGTTGAGAGGCTGAGACAAGAGGATAGATTGAGCACAGGAGTTTGAGGCTGCTGAGGGCTAGGCTGATGCCACAGCACTCTAGCCAGGGCAACAGAGTGAGACTCTGTCTCAAAAAAAAAAAAAAAAAAAAAATTTGATAAAGTCTAATTTATCAATTTTCTTCTTTTGGGAATCGTAATTCGGGTAATGTCTAAGAAATCACTGTCAAACTCAAAAACACAAAAATGTTCTATGTCTCCCTCTATAAGTTCTATGGTTTTACATTTTACATTTAGGACCAGAGATTTTACATTTTACATTTAGGACTGGAGATTGTGTCTCCAAAAACAAAGAAAAAAAAGAGGTGAATGAATGAACCAACTGTGATATATCAATTCAACACTAGTCAGTAATAAAAAGGAATAAGCTATTGATACACACAACACTGATGAATTTCAAAATAATTAAAGTGGCTAAAAGAGACAGAACAAAAACATACCCAAAGTATATAATCCCATGTATATAAAAATCTTTAAAGTGGAAACTAATCTATAGTGACAGAAAACAAATGAGTAAATGCCTAAGGAAGGATTAACAAGGGGCATGAGGAAACTTTTGGGGGTGATAGTTATGCTCACTATCTTGATGTTGGTGATTTTCATGTCAAAATTTACTAAATTATACATTTTTGAAATATGTTACTTACATCTCAATTTAAAATAAAATACACCAGTATAATTGTCACTGGATATCTGGAACATAATTTTTTTTTTTTTTTTTTTTTTTTTTTTAAGAGAGACAGAAGACAGAATCTTGCTATGTTGCTCAGGCTGGTTTCAGACTCCTGGCCTCAAGGAATCCTCCCACTCTGGCCTCCCAAAGTGCTGGGATTACATACATGAGCCACCATACCAGGCACACATTTTTAATTGACATATAATTTACATAACAGAAAATTCTCTCTTTCAAAGTGCACAATTCAGTGGTTTTTAGTGTATTGAGAAAGTTGTTCAACAATCACCACTATCTAATTCCAGAACACTGTCAACAACCCCCAAAAAATCTGTATCCATTAGCGGTCACTCCACACTCCCCACAGTCCCTCAGAATATACTTGATTTCCAGATGATGATGTATTTCATCCAGTCATTCCAATTCAAGCCTCAAAATCTTTTAAAAGATTGCTTTTAAGTTAATTTCAAGAGCCTATGGTATAAACAGTACAACTCTTCATCATTTTATTCTTTTTAATGAGAACCAAAACCATACTGGTAAAGACACTGATAATTTTAGAGATGTTCCAACCACAGAAATCTCATTTACTGTACATGTGTCACTGATAACTAATAAGGCGGCTCCTTATTAGTCATTCTCCTTATCAGTTATCAAAGCCAGGACTGGCCAAGACTGAACCACAGTGAATGATAAAGAGATGATGCCTTTGCAAATATTAAATCACACATAATTTGCAAAGCTCTAACATTTAATTATTAATTAATAATTTATTAAATGAATAAGCTTCTCAAAAAAATTAAATTAATACAGCCCACTTTGAGATAATTCCATCAGGAAATATACTTTCTCAACATTTTAACATTTATAAAAGCTTCGGATAAAGCCAACACTGCATTGGAAGGATAATGGGTTTACACTCTGCGCTATACAAATTCAGAACATTATGATTGATATTTGTGCCTGTTTTTAAAAAAAAGACTTTACTATTTGTATTATATTAATAGCATCTGTTGATTCTAGATGAGATGGTAATCACAATCAAAATTTAGCTATTTTTTAATATGAAGGCGTATCAGTGATGACATACATAATAAATCTTGGAATAATTCATATCTGTGTTGATTCTATTATCCTAGAGACTATTTTTGATGCATAGAAATTAAATGTGATAGAGCAAAATATAACAGTTGATACTAGGATTTTTACAGTCCTATGTTTAGACCATACTGTGAAAACAACATTCAAGTATTACTCACTGTCTTAAAATATTAACTTTTTTTTTTTGAGACAGTGTCTTGCTCTGTCACCCAGGCTAGACTGCAGTGGTGTCATCACAGCTCACTGTACCTTCGAACTCCTGAGCTCAAGCAATCCTTCTGCTTCAGCCTCCCAAGTATCTAGGACTACAGGCACACTCCAGCAGACCCAGCCAATTTTTTCTTTCCTTTTTTTTTTTTTTTGGTAGAGACAGGGGTCTCACTATGTTGCTCAGGCTGGTCTCAAACTTCTGGCCTCAAGCAATCTTCCCACCTCGGCCTTCCGAAGTGCTACCCGAAGTACTAGGATTACAGGCACGCACCACTGTGCCCAGCCAAAAATTAACTTTTTATATGATATATTCCAAGCACATTAAATTCACAAATTAGATATATTCCCATCACGTACCTAAGCAAAGCCTATATTTGAGCATTACACAATCGAAATATTGTTGAAGGATGATTTGTGAAGGATATTGCATTCCAAACTATGGAATAAGCATTACAGCATTCCATGACTATGTAACTGAAGAATCAAGGTAGGAAAATTTAGAAAGAACACACATTTATCTATACTATTTAATCAAAACCACTTTCAATGCGTATCACCAAGAGTAATCAGACTCTTGATATTTGAGACGGATATAACCAAAGACTCCTGAACCTGCGAAACTACAATTACCACTAAACATACCCACTTCAGAAAAATTACTGTATAACCGATGAAAAGAAGAAAGTGACAAAACCTCATTAAGCCAACACAAGTGTTGGGCAGTTCTATACACACACATTCATTAGCTATTCAAAAATTTGCCTGAAAACTTATGTACGACCTCATCACGGACCTTGCAGTTTGTTAATAGCCAAAACTATAAACATACACTGTTGAATGTCAAGAGCCTACTCTAAATGTTTGAGAAAAGAATGAACAAATAAAGAAATAAATTAAATCTTCTAACCATAATATCAATATGGGATTTGTCACCTAAAAAACAGCATTTCTCCAGGATATTTCCCATAGAGAAATGAAAAATGTACACAAACTTTTATGGCAGCTCCATTCATAATCACCAAAAACTGAAAACAACACAAATGTCCTTCAACCAGTGAATCAATAAACAAATTGTAGCACATCCATACAATGGTATTCCATCAAACACAAAGTAACAAATTATTGGTACACCCCAAAAACTTAGATAAATCTCAAGATATCATGTTGAGTACAAGAAGTCAGACTTAAAAGGTTACCTACTTTATAATTTCATTCATGTGACATTCTCAAAAAGACAAAGATACAATGATGGAGAAAAGATCAGTGGTTGCCAGATTAGGGGCGGGGGGTGGGTGCGATCATAAACAGGTAATAAAGGAATTTGGAGGCGCTGATGAAACTGTTCTATATCACGACTGTAGTGGTGGTCACATGAATCTATATATGGGTTAAAATTTACAGACCTGTATATGAAAAAAGGCTTATTTTACTATATGATAATTTTTAAAATAAACCATATTTGCAGAAAACTTGCAGAAAATAAACCATATTTGCAGTAATTTTATTTATTCAGAAAAGTGTGATAATATTGCATATAGCCAATTATTTTTAAAATGTGCTTAATAATACTTGTTAGTGGTAATGACAAAAGTCAACAAATCAAGTGACTTAAAATCATTAAGTCTCTACTAACTTTTTAACCAAAAAAGGACTTACCAAGTTCATTGAGACTCTGAGCAGCTTTTGTTATCTCTCTACTTCCTCCTTGCAGTTGTCCTTGGAGCCTCTTACAGAGATACAAAATGCGAATAATTCTCCGAAGCAAATCACAGGCAACCTGTGCAAATATCACAATGTTAAATAAAGTATAGCCAATGCATGAAATTGTTTTTTCTTTCTTTCTTTTTTTTTTTCTTTTCATAGACAGGGTCGCACTCTGATATCTAGGATGTAATGCAGTGGTGCAATCATAGCTCACTGCAGTCTCAAACTCCTGAAGGTGATCCTCCCACCTTGGCCTCCCAAAGTGCTGGGATTAAAGTTTTGAGCCACCATGCCCAGCCCCATGAGGTTTTATTTCTATTACTGTTAATATATGAATCTGTCCATTCTTTCCAGATGGTAAAGATTAACTCATGGCTTTTTTTGTTCCCTACCAATCAGAAACCTAAATAATCACAAGTCTTAAAAAGTATCAAATCTCCTAGGGAACACACAGAAATACCATATTTACCTTTTACAATAAGCTCCAATTTATCCCAAACGGAGAGAACTTGGAATTGAGGCACTGTGAAACCCAGAAAAATCTCAGTCCAGAACCAGTTTTCTTCTCTAGGCTAGTGGTTCTTAGACTTGACTACATATTAAATTCAAGTGGGTAGATTCAAAATGTTCCAATGCCCAGGCCATAGCCCTGACCAATTAAATCAGAATCTCTAGGGGGGTGGGAACCAAGCATCAGCATGTTTTTTTTTAAAACATCCCCAGGTGGTGGCAATGTGTAGCCAAGATTGACAACCACTGTGCTATGTTGCTTAGCTTCCTACCACTGCCTCCTGTCGCCTCCAATCCTGGTTTCTCTTTTCTAGGTCCCTAAGGGAATAATCTTAAAACTTCTCCCAATTTCATTAGTCCTTAAAGAATAAGCATATCTGACTTGATTTTACTAATGGTTTTTATCACTAATAAATTATAAAAGAGAAAGCTACAAAAACAAAAATCGAAAAAAAACATTTCACATATTTTCATGTCACACACAGCATAATCAATTTTCTTTCCCAGATCTAATACTGGGTTTTAACCTACCCAAAGGCTGAGATAAGAAATAAAATTCATGTATTTCAGGACACTTTGTTACAGAAGCTGGATTCATGGCAGTTGCCTGAGGAGAATTAGGTGGAGGGAGACAGACGGAATAACCAATATGTAATGAGTGATAGAAAGGAAAGAGAGACAGTCTATGCTCTTGCACCACCACCATTTTTGAACAGTTCTGAGGCTAAGGAAGAAGCAAGGACATCTCCCTTACAGAGAAAATTCCTAAATGATGGCAATAAGAATTAAAAATTCAGGAAGACAAAGTCCCTAAGCCTCCAGCTATAAACATTCTGTTATGGGTAAAACACATACACACACATACACAAAAGCCACGCCCGGCCACACCCATGCACTCACAATTCACAACAGGCATACATACACCATAACACATATACACAAACATGAACCATCAAACATACAATCTTTACACACACAGGTAAGTCAAAGACAATCAAGTTATTAGATATGTTTACCTGGCTGCTTTTTGGAGAAATTATAGTCTGCAGTACTTAAAATAACAAAAGAATGCCAGATAAGAATTTCCCCATGGAAATCGAAGACTTGGATATCTTTATCTTTTAATTAAATCTTATTTGTTTTTTGAATAGATAATACAAGCATATGATTCAAAATTCAAAAGACATAAAGCAATAACATTGAAAAGTCACCCTTTTATCTCCACACCCCAACTATGCACTTAAAAAAACCACCACTGTTACCACTTTCTTGTCAGACTGCCATTTTTAGATGAACAATTTAGAATGTAGAATCCCTAGCAACCACTCTTCTGAGAGTCTAAACACATCATAAGGAGAAGTATCAGATCTTACTCTAGCATGAGCATGTGGAATTATCCTTTCAGAATCTCCAATCCTACCTAATAAATGGTATGCCCTCAAAACATGAAGTCTTTGAGTTTATTTCTAATGTTTTTATTTTTAATAACCATACTTAATCTGTCACCAAGTATTACTGTCATACTGCATAACACAACAGTTTCTATTTTACCTCTATTCCTACAAGCATCACCCTAATCCAAACCTTTACAACCTTCACCTTAACACAGTGATCTCCTGGCTAGCTTTCCAGTCTCTCAATGAAATCCATCCTGCCAGATTTATCTTCTTAGAAACATAGTTTTCAGCACTCCAGCCCTGTTTTTAATAAACTTTACTGGCTCTCTACTTACAGACTATGTGGACTCCTCTGAAAATAGCATTTAATAAAATCCTCAGTCAACAAGTCTTAGCTAATCTACAAGGCATCAACTCTCAACATTTTGAATATATTTGTCTACCCTCCAATCAATTTCCTTTCATTTTTTATTTTAGACTTTTATTATTAAATATAATACAAACACAGAAAACCACATTCGCCACAACTAACATTGTACTGAATGGGGAAAAGCTAAAAGTTTTTCCTCTAAGATCTGGAATAAGACAAGTATGACCACTCTCACTATTCTTATTCAACATAGCATTGGAAGTCCTAGTCAGAGCAATTAGGCAACAGAAAGAAATAAAGGGCATCCAAATTGGAAAGGAGGAAATCAAACTGTCCCTATTTGCAGATGATTTTTTTTTTTTTTTTTCTGAGGCAGAATCTTACTCTGTCACCCAGGCTAGAGTGCTGTGGCATCAGCCTACCTCACAGCAACCTCAAACTCCTGGGCTCAAGCAATCCTTCTGCCTCAGCCTTGCGAGTAGCTGGGACTGCAGGCATGTGCCACCATGCCCGACTAATTTTTTCTATATATTTTCAGTTGACCAGCTAATTTCTTTCTATTTTTAGTAGAGACGGGGTGTCCCTCTTGCTCAGGCTGGTTTCGAAGTCCTGAGCTCAAAAGATCCACCGGCCTTGGCCTCCCAGAGTGCTAGGATTATAGGCGTGAGCCACTGCACTCGGCCGACATGATCTTATATGTAGAAAATCTAAAGACTACCAAAAAACTGTTAGAACAGACAAGTTCAGTAAAGTTACAGGATACAAAATTAATATAGAAAATTGAATAGCATTTCTAAATACAAACAAGGAACTAGCTGAAAAGAAATGAAGAAGGCAATCCCATTTACAATAGCTACCCCACAAATAAAATACCTAGGAATAAATTTAACCAATGAGGTGAAAGACCTCTCCAAGGAAAACTATAAAACACCGATGAAAGAAATTGAAGAGAACACAAAAAATGAAAAGACATCCCATGCTTAAGGATTATAAGAATATTGTTATTAATAAAATGACTGTACTACCCAAAGCAATCTACAGACTCGATGTAATCCCTATCAAAATAGCAATGATATTCTTCGCAGAAATAGACCAAAAATCCTAAAATTTGTATGGAACTACAAAATCCCCCAAAAGAGCCAAAGCAATTCTGACCAAGAAGAACAAAGTTGGAGGTATCACACTACTAGACTCTCAAAATATACTACAAAGCTGTAGTACCCAAAATAGCATGGTACTGGCATAAAAATAAACACATAGACCAAATAGAACAGAGAACCAAGAAATCTATAGCCAACTGATTATTAACAAAAGCACCAAGAACATGCATTTGGGAAAAGATGGTCTCTTCAATAAATAGTGCTGGGAAAACTGGATATCCATATGCAGAAGAATGAAACTAGTCCTCCAGCTCTCACCCTATTAAAAAAATCAACTTAAAATGGGTCAAAGACCTAAATGTAAGACTGGAAACTACAAAACTATTAAAGGAAAACATAAGGGAAATGCTTTAGGACATTGGTCTGGGAAAATATTTTATGAATAAGACCTCAAAAGAACAGGCAACCAAAGCAAAAATAAACAAATGGGATTATATCAAACTAAAAAGCTTCTGCACAGCAAAGGAAATAATCAACTGAATAAAAAGACAACCTACAGAATGGGAGAAAATATCTGCAAACTACTTATCTAACAGGGGATTAATATCCAGAATATACAAGGAACCAAAACATCCAAAAAACAAACCCAAATATCCAAAAAAAAATCCAATTCAAAAATGAGCAAGGGATCTGAAGAGACATTTCTCAAAACACACAAATGGCAAACAAATACATGAAAAAATGCTTAATATCACTAATCAGCAGGGAAATGCAAATCAAAACCACAATAAAGGATCATCTCACCCTAGTTAGGATGGTTATTATCAAAAAGAAAAAAATAACAAACACTAGCAAGAATGTAGAGAAAGGGGAACTCATACACCGTTGGTGAAATGCAAACTAGGACAGCTGCTATGGAAAGCTGTATAAGGTCCCTCAAAAAACTACAAATAGAACTACCACATGAGCCAGCAATCCCACAACTAGGCATTTATCCAAAGGAAAGGAAATTAGTATATCAAAGAGACACCTGTAACCCCAGGTTTATTGCAGCACTAGGCACAATAGCCAAGATATGGAATCAACTTAAGTGTGATGAATGATAAAGAAAATGGATAAAGAAAATGTGGTATATATACACTATGGATTATTATTCAATTCTATCATTTATGGCAACATGGATGGAACTGGAGGACGTTGTTAAGTGAAATAAGCCAGGAACAGAGACAGAAACACTGCATATTCTCACTCATATGTGGAAGCTAAAAAAAAAGTTGATATCATAGAAGCAAAAAGCAGAACAGAGAATACTCAAGACTGGAAAGGGTAGGGGGAAGAGGAGGATAAGAAGAGATATGTTAAAGGATACAAAACTATGGCTAAATAGGAGAAATAAGTTCTAGTGTTATATAGCACTATAGGATGACTATAGTTAATAATATATTATGTAATGTTAAATAGCTAGGAGGAGGATATTGAATGTCCCCAATACAAAGAAACGATATATGCTTGAGATGATGGCTATGCTAATTACCCTGATCTGATTACTATACATTTTATGTATCGGAATATCACTATGTAACCCCCAAAACAGAACAACAAAAACAAAAAACAGCATTTGATCATAGAACTATGACTTGGCTAATAAGATGGCTTATATTTAAAAGTATTATTGAGTAGAACAGAAAATAGCCAACTACAGACATCGCTTGTCAGACTGTCCCAGTGGGAAGGTAGGATATTGGATTCAGAAGTAGAGAGAAGAGTCACAGCTCAGGTGGGAATCAGAGAGAGAGATGAGAGAGATGGTGGGGGACCCCATGGAGAAAAACTGTGAAGCTGAGGAAAAAAATAAAGAGGAGAAGATACCAATGAGGATTAAAGCCAGAGAGGCTTGGAGCCCAGTGAAAGGGTAAGGGGGCATTTCCTTCTCCATTTTATGTGTGTTTGGTGAACAGGAGGATACTAAGGTTATTGAAGACTTTTCCACCTTCCAAGAGCCAAGGTGGGGCAGCAAGTAAGAAATAATGGGGTGAACTAGTGAGCCCCAGGAGTCTGGGCAGTCTGTGAGGGGCTCTACCCACAGGAGAGTACCAGGAGAGGCCAGAGTACCGGCTTTCCTCCATCCAGACACTTCCTCCCCTGCACCTCCCCTAACTACTGCGACCAAGACCAGGAGCCACAGCCCCTTCCCAACTCATTACAACTCAAGGTGTAGTCTTAAGCCTTGAGAAGTTTACTAATGGCAGTTACTCTCTGGCAGACGAGCACCACTGACTGGGGTCTACACAGAGAGTGGGGCCCATACCCCTTTATTTGAGGACTTGTGATGAAACAAGGGGGTACAATTTGGGAACTCCCTGCCCACCAGTATTTTTCAGGGTTGCATGCCGGAGGCTCAGATAAGCAAGCAGATCCTGGTGCCCCACCAGACACCAGAGGAGTGCAGGGGAACAAAGGGAAAAAGTCTGGGAGCTGGACCTGGTTGGTAAGAAAGCCCATGTAGATATATCCGATGAGGGAGTGTGTTGAGGTGCTCAGGAACAAGGATTTGGGAGCATGCCCATCCTCCCCGCTGTAAAGCCACCATATTGGATAAGTCTGTGGCATTCAAGGAGGAATTCAAGGGGCTCCATGGCAACCCAAATCCTTGCACACAGGCACTCCGACTGACTCAGTGCTGCAGACCCACCCCGGACTCATTACAACTAGGAGAGCAGTTCGCACCAAGAAGTTTGTAAGCAGTTGCTTCTCTCCAGTGGGTGCATACTCTAGGCTGAGACCCCCACTGATCGAGAGGCCCACACATCTTCCTTTGAGAACTTGTAGTGGAACAGGAGTACATGATCTGGGAACTCCCTGCCTGCTGGCGTTTTGCAGACACATACACTAGTGGGTCAGACACACAGATGGGGGTGGGGAAGTTTGAGAGCTGGACTCAGGTGATCAGGAAGCACACGTGGACTAAACTGAAGGGAGTGTGCCGTGGGGGTCCAAGGCGATTTAGGAGAACGCCCACACCTTCCACAGAAAAACTGTGCTACTGGATAAGGGCAAAAAGATCCCAGCCCAGGGCCTTGGCACCCAAACCTTTAGGACCCTACCCGGTGAACAGCCTTCCCAGTTTGGAAAGCTTGTTCTGACCTTCCTACCAGCGGCTCCCCCTAGTGGTCGGAAAGGCAACTTCTGAGCCCCACTGTTTTGCGAAGCCTTTCAGGCTCCCACAACCTAGCTACCAATTGCCTTGCTCCTCCTCCCACCTCAGTGGTGGTAGAGATCAAGCAACCACCTGGGAGCTACAGGGTCCCTCCTAAAGCTTGGCGCACTCAAGTACTCCACCTGGAGGACCAGAGCCTACTAGGGGCAGAAAAGAACATCTTGACAGCTGGCTCTTTCACACAAACATCAAACAATGACAGGAAGAACAACTCAATACCTCATAATAGCATCTTCCAACTCAAGGAAATAGGGCATGGATGATTCGTACTCACAAGTACCACGTGCCATTTCAGAGATTAAGCTGGGGGACCCAATACAATTCACACTGTTGTGAAGAGGTGAAGACAGAGGACAGAGGCAGCCAGAGAGGATAACCAAACCTGCTTGAAAACCCCATCAGAAACTTGGGACCAGCAATCTTCTTCCTGGCATGGTCAGGAATTCACCTTCAGGGACCCAGGGACAGGCCCACGAGCAAGGTCTAATACCCCCAGGACTCGATCAAGAAGCGAGATAAGAAGGAATCAGCAAAAGAACTACAGACGTATGAAAAATCAGCACGAAAGGAAACACAAAAGGAAACAAGAACTCTTTACCCATGGATACCAACCAAAATGAAAACACTGAAATGACAGATAAAGAATTCCAAATACGAAATAAAACAAAACTCAAGGAAATACAAGAGAAAATGGAAAACCAACACAAAGAAAAGACAAAAACAATACAGGAAATGAATGAAAAAATTCACTAAAGAACTAGATTTATTAATAAAAATCAAATATAACTTCTGGAAGAGAAAAATTCATCCAAGGAAATACAAAACATAGTAGAAAGATTAAAAAATAAACTAGATCAGACAAAAGAAAGAATATCAGAGCTTGAAGACAACACCTTCAAATAAAACAAGTCCATCAAAGATAAAGAACAGAGAAACAAGAGAAATGAACAAAGCCTTCAAGAATTATGGGATTATGTGAAGAGGCCTAACATAAAGAATTATAGGCATCACTGAGGGTAAAGAGGAAAACACACAAGGGTTGGAAAACCTATATATGAGGGAATAACTAAGGAAAACTTCCCTGGTCTGGCTAGAAATTTAGATATCCTGGTATGAGAAGCTCAATGAATACCTGGGAGATTCATCACAAAGAGGGAATCACCATGACACATAATCATCATACTGGCCAAAGTCAACATGAAGGAAGAACTCTTGCAAGCCATAAGCCAAAAACATTAGGTAACTTACAAAGGAAAACCCATCAGGCTAACTGCAGACTTCTCAACTGAGACCTTACAACACAGAAGGGACTGGGGCCCCACCCTCAGTCTTCTAAGATAGAATAATGGCCAGCCTCGAATTTCGTATCATGCAAAACTAAGTGTCTTATATCAGGGAGAAATAAAGCCTTTTTCTGACAAGCAAACACTGAAGGAATTTGTCAAGACTAGACCTGCCCTGCAGGAAGTACTCAGATCTGCATTATACATCAATCAGCACGATAGCCATCCACCAGTGTAAAATCAACCAAAAGCCAAAGCTCATGGCCCATATAAAATAATGGCTGAAGAGGTAAAACAAAGCAATAAGGTTCAACCCAACAGGATGAACAGAAATGCACTCCACTTATCAATTCTTTCAATAAATGTGAATGGCTTGAACTCTCCACTGAAGAGACATAGGCTGGCTGAATGAATAAAAAAATATAAGCCAAATATCTACTATCTCCAGGAAACACATCTAAACCAGAAGGACTCATTCAGACTCAAGGTGAAGGGATGGAAAAAAATGTTCCACACAAATGGAAATCAAAAGAAAGCTGGTATAGCATAACATTCTCATATCAGCTAACATAGACTTCAAATCAACAATAGTAAAGAAAGAAAAAGATGGTCATTATATAAAGGGAGCAATTCTACAAGAAGACATAACAATCCTAAACAGTTATACATCTAACACAGGTGTACCCAGATTCATAAAGCAAACCCTACTAGATCTAAACAAAGTGATAAATAGCAGCCTCGTAGTAGTCAGGGACTTCAACACCCCACTGATAGAACTGTATAGATTTTCCAACCAGAAAATAAAGAAACACTGGACTTAAATGGCATTCTAGAGCAAATGGGCCTAACATATATTTACAGAACATTCTTTCCCAAAACTACTGACTATACATTCTTATCATGAGCACATGGAACATTCTCTAAGATTGATCACATTTTAGGCCACAAAATATGTCTTTACAAATTCAAAAAAACAGAAAGTATAACATGTATCTTCTCAGACCACAGTGGAATAAAACTAGAAATCAACTCCAACAGAAACACTTAATTCTACACAAACCCATGGAAATTAAACAACCTACTGCTGAATGATTATTGGGTCAAAAGGGAAATCAAGATGGCAATCACAAGATTCCTCAGACTAAATGACAAAAGGGACACAAGTTATCAAAACCTATGGTATTCAGCAAAAGCAATCCTGAGGGCAAAGTTCATAGCCTTAATGTCTACATCAAAGAGGCAGAAAGGTCACAAATCAACAATCTAATGAATCACCTGAAGGAACTATAAAAGGAAGAGTAAACCAAAACCAAACCCAGCAAAACAAAAGATAACCAAGGTCACAGAACTAAATGAAATCAAAACAAAACTAAACAAAACAAAAAATACAGAAGGTTAATGCAACAAAAAATTGGCTCTTTGAAAAAGATAAACAAAATGGATACACCTACGCTAGATTAACCAGAAATAGAAAGGACTCAAATAAGCTCAATGACAAATGAAAAAGGAGAAATTCTAGCTCTCTGGGAGGCCGAGGCAGGCGGATTGTTTGAGCTCAGGAGTTCGAAACCAGCCTGAGCAAGAGCGAGACCCCGTCTCTACTAAAAATAGAAAGAAATTAATTGGACAACTAAAAATACACAGAAAAAATTAGCCGGGCATGGTGGCGCATGCCTGTAGTCCCAGCTACT